>SJYC01074001.1:43-116870 GCA_006408675.1 Madoqua kirkii
ACTATACTCCAATAGTGTGTGTGTGTGTGTGTGTGTGTGTGTGTGTGTGCATGTGTGCACACACGCGCTCAGTCATGTCCAACTCTTTTTGACCCTATGGACTGTAGCTCCTCTGTCCATGGGATCTTCAGGCAAGAATACTGGAGTGGGTTGCCATGCCATCCTCCTCCAGGGAATCTTCCTGACCCAGGAATCAAACCCACATCTCCTGCATCTTCCTGAACTGGCAGGCAGATTCTTTGCCACTGAGCCACCTGGGAAACCCAATACTCCAATAAAGTTTTTTTTTTTTTTAAGTGTTTCTGGACAGTGGCTGGACAGTTAGAGGGGGAGAGAGACTGTCTTTTCAATTTATTTTCTAATTTAATCATGATGTATCCTAAGCATCCAGAAGTGTGCCAGGCACATATTGGGTGCTTAGTTTGCATTACTTAAAATGTGAAAATAAAACAATTATTTTTATAATTTAAGAATATTTAAAGAATTTGATGGAAACAAATTAGAAAGACTACAACTTTGCATATAGCGCAAGAAGGAGGCTGAAACAGCAGCAGCAGCAACAGTTAGCATTTTGTTTTATCATTATCTCATTTAAAAATGGAATTTTTAACGAAGAAAAAGGGCAAGTTGCAGAATAAGAGATAATTCTTCGAATGTAATTAAGTTTCGTTTTATGAAAATCTTACTCATTTTTTTTCTCACCTCACTGCAGAATAGTGTTTGGGGGTGTGTTTTATTTTTTTAAATCTTTGCCCCAGAGAGCTGCATGGAACTCCAGCCAGGTACCTGGTTAACAGAGGGGGAAGTTGAGGGGGAAGTGACCTTCCCAAGGTCACACAGGGATTGGTGAACTACAGACCCTCAGACACGGCAGGGAGCCAAGAGCTTGTCTTCTTTGACTCCCATCCCCAACTCTATACCTGAATCCTGCCTCACTCCCCATCCCTCTCCCATCCCCTATTCTGGGAGGACCTTTACCTGGCTGTTGATGTTATTGTTGTTTCCAAACACCAGCAAGCCCCGATGAAGGCAGACACGAATGAGTGTGCCTGGTAGGTCTTGCCCTGGATGTGGGACTGCAGGGCGCAGAGTCCCTTGTAGAAGAACACAAACCTGGCCAGGTTCCAGGAGTGGGTGTATGTGGCTTGTAGGATGGCGCGTAGCTTCTCTCGGAGGCTGCATAGACACAGGGAGCCACCGTGAGTGCAGGCCCAGCCGCTCCGGGGGCATCCACCCACCTGGCATGCAAAACCAGCCCAGGCGAGGAGCCCACAGGCCAGCGCTCATTCAACCCCAGGCCTCTGCCCTCCATGTCCTTAGGGCTGCTCCCTCCCTGGATACAGGCTTTGACTTCACACCATCTCCTCGAAGAGGTCTTCCCTGACTACCCTGCCACCTTCTTCAAGAGGTCTTCCCTGACTACCCCACCTATAAGAATGCCCATTGTTCCCTTATCCAACTTTTCCTTCAGAGCTCGTATCACCATCTGACATTTACATACTTGTTTATTACCTCCCCCCACTCCCACCCCATCCCAGTGGAAGCTACCAGAGAGTGCTATCTATACCTCACTCATTCATCCTCAGTGCCCAGAGCAAGGCCTGGCCCATAGCAGATGCTCAATACATTTGTTTCTGGAGTGAACATGTGAAGAAATGAATGCGTGAATGAGTGAGTACGTACTATGTGCTGGATCTGAGGATATGATTCTGAGAAAAAACAGATCTGCTTGCTGCCCTCACAAGGTTTATGATCTAGTGGGAGAGGGAATTATGAAATGACTAATCACAAAACAAAGGTCAAACTCTGACCCTGACAAGCAATGATGCCAGGGCGTGAAAGATGAGGAGTTCATGAGGTCAAGAGGCGAGAGGGGTTGTACTGGGATCAACACGAGCCGAGGTCCTGAGGAGGGACGGAGAGTGGGGAGTAAAGGAACAAAGAGAGGCCATTAAGGCCTGAGCAGAAAATGTGTGAGGCAAAGGCTGTGAGGGAGAGGTGGGACTATGCTAAGATGCATCCTAAAAAATATTTATTTATTATTTATTTTTGGCTGGACTGGGTCTTCGCTGCTGCTCGAGGGCTTTCTCTAGCTGCAGAGAGCCAGGGCTGCCCTCCAGATGCAGGGGCTTCTCCTGCTGGGGAGCACGCACTCTAGGTGTGTGGGCTCAGTAGCTCCTGCAAACGGACTTGGTTGCTCCAAGGCACGTGGAGTCTTCCCAGAGCAGGGACTGAACCCATGTCCCCCCCATTGGCAGGCAAATTCTTAAAACACCGGGCCGCCAGGGAAGTTCTAAGCTTTGTGTTTATCTTGAGAGAAGTGAACCTTTAAGTAAGGCACGTGGTTTGACTTATCTTTTCACAATCGCTAGGGAGCAGTGAGGAGAGCCAAGGAGAGGAACCGCGTGTGCTCTGGGAGACCAATTCAGGCCCAGCAACCGCATGCGCCCTGGAGGCTGGAGGAGGGCCTTGAAATGTGTCAGCTGGGGCCTGGGGAAGTCTGCCAGGCGAGAGGGGACAGCTAGGAGTCAGCGAGCTCTCACCCCACAGGAACGCGGGCCCACCACTGCCAGTTCTAAGGCAAGCTACATTTCCCACTTTCCAAGCGTAGGCACTAATACTGCCTTAAAATGCTTCTAGAATCTGAACACTTCTCACCTCTATGCCACCATCAAGGTCTGGGCCACCAGAGCTGCTGAGCTGGATTATTGCCACCGCCTCCTACTTTACACCTGTTTCTGCCCTTGACCCCTAGCAGCAAACACTTCACTTTCTCACTATTAAATTTAAGTCAGATAGTGGCATGTCCCTATACAGATTCGTACAACAATTTCCTGTTTCATTTAGAGGAAATGCCAGAGGGGTGGGAGGAAGGTTCAAGAGGGAGGGGAGATATATATATATATATGTGTGTGTGTATATAACACACACATATATATACACACATATATATAGTATATGCTCAATAAATCTAAGTATATATATATGTATATATATATATAGTTATGGCTAATTAGCATTGTTGTGTGTCAGAAACCACCACATTGTAAAGCAGTTATCTTCCAATTAAAAATTTAGAAAATTAAACAAAAAGATTCTCACCTCTATGCCACCATCAAGGTCTGGGCCACCAGAGCTGCTGAGCTGGATTATTGCCACCGCCTCCTACTTTACACCTGTTTCTGCCCTTGACCCCTAGCAGCAAACACTTCACTTTCTCACTATTAAATTTAAGTCAGATAGTGGCATGTCCCTATACAGATTCGTACAACAATTTCCTGTTTCATTTAGAGGAAATGCCAGAGGGGTGGGAGGAAGGTTCAAGAGGGAGGGGAGATATATATATATATGTGTGTGTGTGTATATAACACACACATATATATACACACATATATATAGTATATGCTCAATAAATCTAAGTATATATATATGTATATATATATATAGTTATGGCTAATTAGCATTGTTGTGTGTCAGAAACCACCACATTGTAAAGCAGTTATCTTCCAATTAAAAATTTAGAAAATTAAACAAAAAGAGGAAAAGCCAAACTCTTCTCTTTGACCTAATCCTGAACAGGATGGGCCCCAGTTACCCCCATAATATTCCTCTCTTTGTTCTCTCTCCTGTGATCCCTCTGCTCCAGCCTCCTCAAACTCACCAGGTACGATCACCCCTCAGGACCTTTGCACAGGCTGTTCCCTTGGTATGAAACACTCTTTCCCTTGTTACCCACGTTAGCCAACTCTTTCATCTCCTTCAAGTCTCTACTTAAAATGTCACTTTCTCAATGAGCCCTTCCCCCAGCACTCTGTATCCCCTTTCCCTGCTCTACATTTTCTTTCCTACAGCCCATATAATATTCTAACATACCACATACTTTTTAAATTTATTATGTTTATTTTCTGCTACACCTTGCTAAAATGTCAGCTGTATGAGAAAAGGGATCATTCTCTGTTTTATTCACTGCTGTATCCCCAGCACCTAAAGACAGTGTCTGGCACATATTAGATGTTCAATAAATATTTACTGAAGGAATGAATGAGTTTAATTAAAAAAAATAATTTGAAGGACAAAAACTAAAACAAAAATAAATTTAAAAAAGAAAAATACATAAAGAAATCTTCGCAACCTGGATTTGAGCAGCAGGTGGTCCGTGTATGATTCTTATAAACTCCAGGTGAAGCTAGATACATTAAAAACTAAAACACAAGGCGATTTCTGAGAAGTGCCTTGAGGGAAGTTATGGAAGATCAGAGAAAGGCCAAGAAGTTTGAACAAGGAAACAAAGTAGGTCATGGAGAGCTTTCCTGAGAAAGTGATCCTCAGAGAACTGGTATGGGTTGCTAGGAAGGAATAAAGATGGGGTAGAAGAGGAAAGGGGATTCCCGGTGTGTGTGTGTGGTGGGTACTGCATGAGAAATGTAAAGAGGTGGAACCACCTGTTGCACATGAATGAATGGCAGCGAGTCTTGGTGCCAAGGGCTCCCCACGGTGGGCGTTGGAGAAAAGAGGGAATGTCTCTGAGGTCAGACTGCAGGGGGCCTTGAATGCCACCCTGGAAGCTGGCTTCTCTGGAGAACAGCAAGGAGCCAGGAGCTGGCAAATTTTCAAGACGGGATAATAGAATCAGACTTATACTCTAGGAGATGGTGGTGTGAGCAGGTTGGATCCAACCTGGAGGCTACTGCACCAATAGTCCTGGCACAATCTTGCCCAGTTTGAGGGGTGTGCAGAGGGGACAGGTACCTGCCACTCCGGAAAAGAAAGGTCATGACCAGCGCGTGAGGGGCCCGGATTTTGGCTCCATAGCTGTAGAAACAAAAGAAAATGGTTATTAAGGCACCACTGCACCACTGTTTCTTTCTGAGCTCTCTCTTTGACTCCCTGCGTCCTCTCCTCCCCCTCCCTAATCCTAATATCATTTTGGGAGGGAAACTAACACTGGCTTTTGAGTTAGATCTGGGTTCCAAGTGGGTCATACAAAGTAAATAGTATCTGGTACCAAAGCCTTGCCCTGTTTTGCACTATGCTGCAGCTGCTGCTGCTGCTAAGTCACTTCAGTCGTGTCCAATTCTGTGTGACCCCATAGACGGCAGCCCACCAGGCTCCCCCATCCCTGGGATTCTCCAGGCAAGAACACTGGAGTGGGTTAGTGAAAAGTCAAAGTCAAGTCACTCAATCATGTCTAACTCTCAGCAACCCCATGGACTGCAGCCTACCAGGCTCCTCCATCCATGGGATTTTCCAGGCAAGAGTACTGGAGTGGGGTGCCATTGTCTTCTCTGGTTTTGCTCTATAAAGTTGGGTAAATCATTGAATGTCTCTGAGTCTCCCTTCTCCCTTCAGTAAAAAGTATTGCCTGTTTCAGAGTTGTTTCTGGCAGGTAAGGACCTAGCACACGTAAAAGTTCCTCATTCAACCAGTACTAATGTCACCACCTTTCTTTTTTTCTTTATTGGACTTGCCCTCGCTCCACCAAGTTCTCCAGCTGTCTGGCCCTGACCTTTCCAGGCTACGAGGTCTAACAATCTTTGACAGTCTCCCTCAGACAATGGTCATGAGCCCCATATTGTTGTCATATGAGTATCTGTGAGGCTTTTTTTTTCCCCCAAAAAGTATTTATTTATGTATGTATTCATTTTGGCTGCACTGGGTTGTAGCTGCGGCATGTAGAGTCTAATTCCCAGACCAGGGGTCAAACCTGGGCCCCCTGCATTGGGAGCATGCAGTCTTAGCCACTGGACTGCTAGGCAGGTTCTTGTGAGGCTTGTTTGAAGCAGCAAAAGACTGGGAGCAAACCTGTGTCCACCCACAGGGGGCTACTAGGTAAACACATAATGGACCCACGGCAACCAGTGGAATACACAGAGCTGTTCATGAACCAGGAAGCTCTAGGTATGCTGTAGGCTTGGTTAAAGCAAGGTGTATAAACTTCTAAAAAGCTCTAACTTTTTATGCCTTTTGTGAATATGCTATCTAACTTAAAAAAATCAAATAAAAAGTGTGATCAGCTGACAGCACAGGTACGGTATGTGGTGGCCAGGCTGAATGGCTTATTTGCTCGCTGCCTAGCAGTGGGTGGGCAGGACCCTCCTCTGGCCCCAGCAAGTTCTCTGCCCCACCTTCTCCAAAGGCATGTCTTCTTACCTTGAATAAAGAGGCCGTTGGCCTCCTCCAGCTGGCCAAGGTGAACGGGACCCTGCCTTATACCTCAGACACAAATGGAACAGTGCCCCCAACTGCCTACATGTGCCTGGCCCCTTTCCCAAACTACTCAGACTCTGGTGGGAGCCAGTTACTGCCACTCACAAGATCTCTCTGTGTCCTGAAACATGGAATGCTCTGGATTAAAAGGACTGAAAGGACATGACAGGGACTTTCCCAGTGGGCCAGTGGTTAAGACTCTCTGCTTCCACTGCAGGAGGTGAAGGTTCAACTCCTGGTTGGAGAACTAGGATCACACGTGCCACGTGGTGTGGCAAAAAGAAAACAAAATCGTCATGACCAAGGAAACTTCAGAGCAGCTCTGAACACAGACGTTCAGTCCTCTTCCATATAAAAGAGAAATTAAATAAATAAAGGACCATGACAGATGCAGTATGTATCCTGGAAGAGCCTTATCTAGACTATCTTGCTATAGAGGACATTTAGGGGACAACTGGGACAATCTGTCTATTGACTAAACAACAGTCAACATTATAGGTTATGATTAATTTCTTTTTTAATTAAAAAAATTTTATACACCTATATTTTTGTTCTTTAAAAAAAAATTTTTTTTTTAATTTACTTTTGGCTGTCCTGGGTCTTTGTTGCTGTGTGGGCTTCTCATTGCAGCGGCTTCTCCTGTTGCAGAGCATGGGCTTTTGGGCATGTGGGCTCAGTAGTACATTTCCTGGCTGTAGAGCACAGGGTCAATGGTTGCGGCTCACGGGCTTAGTTACACCACAACATGTGGGATCTTCCCAGACCAGAAATCGAACTTGTGTCTGCTGCATTGGCAGGTGGATTCGTTACCACTGAGCTATGAATTTTCCTCTCTGAGCCACAGTCTTCTCATCCAGAAAATGTGTACAATGGCAATTCCTCCTTTATACACTTATTCATTCAGTTAATATTTAAAAGCCTACTTATACTAAGGAACAAAACAGATAAAAATTTCTGTCCCCATGAAGCTCATTTTCTAGTGAGAGACAGAGTAGAAAATGCATAAGTGATGCAAAGGGGATGCGTAAGTGAATACTTAAGTGTCAGGTGGTGATAAGGACTGCGGAGGAAAAGTCGGTAGGAAAGGAGGTGGAAGTTCAGAGATAGCCTCATTGAGGAGGTGACAATCAGAAGCCTGAAGAAGGTGAAGGAGTGGGCCAGGCAGACATTCATGCCACTATAACAATGATTACAGCAGGCAACAGTTCTATCAGGCGCTACGCTGAGCATTTCACACATATTGACCCAATCCTCTCGACAGTATGATGTAAGTCAAAGTGTTCATTGTTCAGTCTGTCCAATTCTGTGACCCCATAGACTGTAGCCCTCCAGGCTCCTCTGTCCATGGTATTATCCAGGCAACAATAATGAAGTGGGCTGCCATTTCCTTCTCCAGAGGATATTCCCAACCCAGGGATCGCACCTGGGTCTCCTGCATTACAGGCAGATTCTTTACCTTCTGGGCCACCAGGAAAGCCCGACAGTAAGATATTATGAGGGTAACAGGCAGGAAGGCCAGGGGTCTCCAAATGGAGGAAACAGACTACAAGTGTCAGACATTTTTTATCTCTCTCTTAAGCGGCTGCTGCTGCTGCTGCCAAGTTGCTTCAGTTGTGTCCGACTCTGTGCGACCCCATAGACGACAGCCTACCAGGCTCTGCCGTCCCTGGGATTCTCCAGGCAAGAACACTGGAGTGGGTTGCCATTGCCTTCTCCAATGCATGAAAGAGAAAAGGGAAAGTGAAGTCGCTCAGTCGTGTCCGACTCTTAGTGACCCCACGGACTGCAGCCCACCAGGCTCCTCCATCCATGGGATTTTCCAGGCAAGAGTACCGGAAAGGGGTGCCATTGCCTTCTCCCTCTAAAGCAGCAGGAGGAAACAACAAGTGTAAGATTTTTTTCCCCTTCTCTATACAAATTTTAAAAGAGGTTTCTTTTAAAATTCTGTGTTGCCATGACAACACCTGGTTCCACCAGAACTTAACTTTTCAAACCTTGATCTAACCAATTTGGTTTTTCTTATGGAAATGTTTGTTTTAAGCTATTTTAATGAACTATGTATTTACCCTAGACTCTGTCTTGGAGAAAGAAATGACAACTCATTCCAGTGTTCTTGCCTGGAGAATCCCAGGGACAGAGGAGCCTGGTAGACTGCAGTCCATGGGGTCGCTAAGAGACTGTATTTGCTTAGAAACCTCTCTTTCTTCAAGATTCATGTCAATCATTTTATGGCCCGGGACGACTCACCTTGTGCCAATGTTATCTCAAAATGCATGTTGTGGGTGAGGGGCCTGGTGTTAGTCTCTGAGTTTTGAGACATTTCCTTTCTCTAACTAGCAGACCACTAGTAGCTACATAACATCTAACTAAAGACTAGCAGGGGGGCACTCTTTCTGCTGATGTCTATGTCATATCAAAAGCTTTCTCTAATTCTTTTATACTTTAATAAAACTTTATTACACAAAAGCTCTGAGTAATCAAGCCTGTCACTGGCCCAGGATTGAATCCCTCTCCTCCGGAGGCCAAGTATCCTGGCGTCTTTCATGGCTCAGCAACAATCTTTCAATATGAGTACTATTATCAGCCCCATTTTATAAAAATCGAGGCTTAGAGAGCCTAAATGAGTTGCACAAGATCATGCAGGTAAGGGGCACCAGTACTCAAACTGAGGTGATCACATCCACACCACCATGTCATGCTGCCACTAAAATGCCAACTCCAAGAACATGCAGATTTTTGTTCCCTTTGTTTTTTGATGGTTCCCCAGTTCTGGCACTGTAGGCTCTCAATAAATGATAGCGTTTATGCACAAAGTTTAAAGAAACTGAGTTCCCCTCCTGGCACCAGCCAGAGGAAATGGTCTCTTCTTCTGCAGGTTTGATGGCCAAATTGTAATCAGTTTGCTTGGCAAATACTTGCAGCTTCAGTTACACTGGTCACACCTGCGCTTATCAGAAGAGGACTTAGCAGTAGAATCTTACAAAAGAATGAGAAGCGGGATGAAAGTCCAGGGCAGCTTAATGGTGGGGGGAGCATAGAGAGGCAGAGCCACAGGCTCGCTAGAAGGCAGAGTCCAGCTTCCCGCTGTGCAGATGGAGTCACGGAAGCCAGATAGGCCCAAGGGCACACAGCAGCGGGAGGGGGAAAACTGGACCCAAATGAAAGGATACAGGGGCTGGCATGGGAAATAGTCAAGGCAATAGGGCCAGGCTGCAAAGCACGGAGTATCTAGAAACAGCGTAGTTAGAGCCCCGGCTCAGAAGGTGCACGGAACCCAAAATCCAGCGCCCACTGCGCCGGCAATGGACAACAAGACCTAGAACACACTAGGGCTGCTCAAGGGCGCACAGCGCAGCGGCGCCGGTCGCAGAGCCCGCTTCTCCAACCCCACCAGACCGACCCTTCCGCCCCTGCCCAGACAGAAGACCCCACTCACACTGCCCCGTTCCGGAAGCCCTTAAGCATGGCCAGTGCTGCGCGGTAGCGGCGCTTGCGCAATAGTGCGTTGACCGCAAAGAGCAGAGTCTTGAGCTGCGGTGGGGCGGCCATAATGCAGGCGCCGCTGGGGGTGGTGGGCACGGAGCAGGACTCACGCCCTGACAGCCGGGGTTGCTTTTGCACAACCCTCAATAGGGCTGGAGGTGCCGGATGGTGCCAGACATTTCAGCCACGTCTTTAAGCCCATAGGATGTGTCTGCTGTCACTCATACGAGCAGGGCCGATCACAGAGCTCACTTAACTCACCAGGGGAATGGGACGCAAGCACTCTCCCGAAGAGCGTCTGATTGGAAGAGAGGGAAAGCTCGTAGCCAATTACAATGGGCTCCGTCCAATTTGACCACAAAAAGGTTAGAAACGTATTCCTGGATTTGTCCAATCAGAAAGCAATTTCCCCGGGACTTAGAAGAGGTGTGTCTCCTGTGAGGTTGGAAGTTTTTTGAAAGAGGAGCCGCCCTCGGGAGAGTACCGATCTTCTCAGACCAGAAACGACTTGGCACCTTTACCTTTTGGGTTTCCATATGTTCTTAAAAAACATTTTCTCATGGTCCGCAGAAGACTGTATGATCTGGCCCCTGTTTTCCTCTCTAATCCTACACCTCCACTCTCCCTTTATCCCTCTCAGTCACTTCTCTTCAGCGAAACCAGCCTCCTTGCTGTTCCTTGAGCTTGACGCTCCTGCCCGAGCGCTTTTGCCTTTCTTTATCTCCCTGTTTCCTATGCATCACCCCAAGTTCTTCCCATAGCTAACTCCTTCTCAACGTTCAGACTTCAGCTCAAATGCCATCTCTTCAGAGAGGTCTTCCTAGATATCTCAGAACATTGAGGGGTGACATTTATGTGTGAAGTCACTGTGTGAACATGTCATTGGATAGCGGTTACACACGGAGTGGTAGCTGTGACTTGTGAGGGTTTTCCCTGGTACATGGGCCATCTGGTATTTATCTGTGACATTATTGCCTAGATGAGTGTTGGAAGATGATGTCAGAGGTCAATGAGAAGGAACTATGCTGGCCCTATTTTACCATTGAGGTTTCCCCTGTGGGTCAACAGTAAAGAATCTGCCTGTAAAGGAGGAGACACAGGCGATGCCGATTTGATCAGAGAATGGCAGTAATCTTGCTGGAAAAATCCCATGGACAGAGGAGCCTGGCAGGCTACAGTACATAGGGATACTAAGAGTCAGGCATGATTGAGCATGCGTGCATATATTTTATCACTATGACGGGAGTTTCTTTTTGGATGGGGGGGACTAATTTATTCAATTAATTTCCCTCTGAAAATAGCAACATTGGATAAAATATTTAAAAATATCCTCTGAGAAACATCGAATCTTAAAATCCTGGGGGAACTCCTAGGCCAATTATTACGTGAAAGCTGGTAACCAGATATTTAAAAAGAAGATTGGAATATTGGAGGACCAAATCTATTATGACTTGAGGGGTTTTGCCAGTGCTGAACCTGTGGATTTCAGTTCTCTAGCCACATAGGGCAAGAGGGACAAAAATAAAAGTCCAGGGTCTATCCAAAATGGAGAGCCTAACAGAAGAATCTCCTCACATTAGGCTTAAGAGTTTCACCCTTGTGTTTAATGTGATATGAACCTGCTGCACATCCTACACCACCAACCCAAAGGGAGTTAAGAAAAGGTCCCCTTCATACTGAGCAGAACAAGTTTAATTTTTAATATTAATTATTTTCATTTATTTTGGCTGTACCAGGCTTACTTGCAGCACACAGCATCGTCAGTCTTCATTGCAGCGTATGGAATCTTTTAGTGACTTGCAGGATCTTTAGCAATTGCAGCATGCAAACTGTTTAGTTGTGGCATGTGGGAACTAGTTCCCCAAAGACTGGTCCCCGTACAATAGGAGTGCACAGTCTTAGCCACTAGAACACCAGAGAAGTCCCTGAGCAGAACAGTTGAAAGAAAAGGAGCAGGAATATTTTAAAAACCCTTCTTTAAAGAGTTGAAAACACTGATGTGTACTTTTGTGTCCCAAGGAATAGAGTCTGGTAGCCCAAGAATTCTCAAGCCATGAACTGAGAACCCAGTTTGAAATGATAACTGGATTGCCCCTAATTATCACTAGAAGTGGTTGGTAATGCCCCCAAACCTTGGACAAAAGCAAATGGGAAGTCTTTCTGAAGAGGACACATTTATCTTTGCCTTGAGGGAACCACCACAAATAATTTTTCAAGATGACACCAGCACACAGTCAGAGATAACCAGGAACCCAAGACTTCATGAAGAAAAAACAAAAACAACATATGGGAGGAATAGATCAACACAGACTTCAGGTATTATAATTCACAGACAGGTTTTAAAAACTTTTCCACACAAGACTTAAAGTTAGACAATAGCTACAGGAAGCAGAAAATTAATTTTTTAAAAAACATAGAAAATTTGGAAAGGAATCAAACAGAACTTCTAGAAATATCACCTGCTACTCCCATGAAGAATCAGCCACTGATCTCTGACATTTGGCCTGGCAACAGGAGATGCTATTTGGTTGGCAAACTGGTCCAGCAAATAGACCTTTCTCACAGAGATTAGTAAATTTCTGCCATCAGGGAGCCTGGGATAAAGAGTTGCCATATGAGGACACTTAATCTTTGCCTGGTGACATTTTTTTGGTACGTAACTCTGAGTTCATCAGAGTTTGGCCTATTTCTTCAACTTTCCCCTGTGAAATTGAACTTATTTATTTAGTGAGCACCTACAGTTATTTGCTGTACGTCAGGAGTTATTTCCTAAGGGCTTTATTAACCAATTCATTCTCATTTAATTATGGGAACTGAAACAGAGAAGCAAAGTAACTTGCTTAAAATTATTTAGCTAATAAATGATTGGAATCCAGCCCCTTATGCCATTTTTTTAAAATCTTAACTGTTGTATTAGTTTGCTAGGGATTCCATAACAAAATACCATGAACTGGGTGACTTCAACAAGAGACATTAATTTTCTCACAAATTTGGAGGCTGCAATTCCAAGATCAAGGTGTCTTTAGATTTCCTTTCTTTTGAGGCCTCTTTCCTTGACTGAATTCAGTATGCCAGCAAATTTGGAAAACTCAGCAGTGGCCACAGGACTGGAAAAGGTCAGTTTTCATTCCAATCCCAAAGAAAGGCAATGCCAAAGAGTGTTCAAACTACTGCACAATTGCACTCATCTCACATGATAGCAAAGTAATGCTCAAAATTCCCAGGCTTCAACGGTATATGAACCATGCACTTCCAGATGTTCAAGCTGGATTTACAAAAGGCAGAGGAACCAGAGATCAAATTGCCAACCTCTGTTGGTTCATCAAAAAAGCAAGAGAATTCCAGAAAAATATCTACTTCTGCTTTATTGATTGATTATGCCAAAACCTTTAACTGTGTGGATCACAACAAACTGTGGAAAATTCTTCAAGAGACGGGAATACCAGACCACCTTACTCTTAAGAAATCTGTATGCAGGTCAAGAAGCAACAGTTAGAGCCGGACACAGAACAACCAACTGGTTCCGAATTGGGAAAGGAGTACATCAAAGCTGTATATTGTCACCCTGCTTATTCAACTTCTATGCAGAGTACATCATACGAAATGCTGGGCTGGATGAAGCACAAGCTGGAATCAAGATTGCCAGGAGAAATATCAATAACCTCAGATATGCAGATGACACCATCCTTATGGCAGAAAGCAAAGAAGAACTAAAGAGCCTCTTGATGAAAGTGAAAGAGAAGAGTGAAAAACCTGGCTTAAAATGCAACATTCAAAAGACTAGGATCATGGCATCCAGTCCCATCACTTCATGGCAAACAAATGGGGAAACAATGGAAACAGTGAGAGACTTCATTTGGGGGGTTCCAAAATCACTGCAGATGGTGACTGCTGCCATGAAATTAAAAGACACTTGCTCCTTGGAAGAAAAGCTATGACAACCTAGATAACATATTAAAAAGCATAGACATTACATTGCTGACAAAGGTCTGTCTAGTCAAAGCTATGGTTTTTCCAGTAGTCATGTATGGATGTGAGAGTTGGACTATAAAGAGAGCTGAGCACTGAAGAATTGATGCTTTTGAACGATGGTGTTGGAAAAGACTCTTGAGAGTCCCTGGGACTTCAAGGAGATCAAAGCAGTCAATCCTAAAGAAAATCAGTCCTGAATATTCATTGGAAGGACTGATGCTGAAGCTGAAACTCCAATACTTTGGCCATCTGATGTAAAAAACCGACTCATTGGAAAAGACCCTGATGCTGGGAAAGATTGAAGACAGGAGGAGAAGGCAGCGACAGAGGATGAGATAGTTGGATGACATTGCCAACTTGATGGACATGAGCTTGAGCAAGCTTCAAGAGTTGGTGATGCGCAGGGAAGCCTGGCGTGCTGCAGTCCATGAGATTGCAAAGAGCTGGACTGAGTGACTGAACTGAACTTACAGATGATTGCCTTCTTACTGTTGTCACTTAGTCTTTGTATGCTGAGACACACAAAACTCCTCTTCTTTTAAGGACATCAGTCATATTGGATTAGGGTTCACCTAAATGACCTGTGCATGCTCAGTCGCTAAGTTATGTTCTCACTTAACCTTAATTACCTCTTCAAAGGCCCTATTTTCAAACAGACTATGTAGTAGGGATTAAGATATCAACATTTGAACTGGGGTGGGGAAACAGTTCATGCCCTAACAACCACCATGTTTAGCTGCCTCTTAATTATACCAGGGACCCTAACATGATGTCAGTATCAAGCTTTGCTTTGTGTGTCCTGAGTTCCTTCCCCTTAAGTCTGGGAGTCTGGTTTAAGCTGCTCGTGATTTCTCCCCTCACTGTGGAGAAGTTATCTTTTCTGGGGTGGCTGGTGCACTTAGTGTGGAAGGAAATACTGGACATTTCCCAGACTTTTCCTCCTCCTTGCTTGGCTCCATCCCTGGAATAGCTATGTTACATAGCTCAGAAGTCTCTGAACTGTGACCGGATTCAGTTCAGTGGTAACCTGCTGGCCCTAAGGGAAGGTGACATAGGATTGATAGATTTTGGTGGAGGAAGAGATGGAGGTGAGTGCGAAGTTTGAAGCAGGGGGAAGCCTGACTGGAGAGCCTGCTGGAGGTAGGGTTCTATATCCATGAACACTCATTCAGTTGTTCCATCAGTCAAGTAGTCAGTCAACAAACATTTCCCAAGTTGCCTTGTCCCAAGCTTTGATGTTTGCCTCCATCCACCTGGAGGCATTCTGTTCAGAGGGCTCCCTATTGAGGAGATACAGAAAAGCGGAACTTCCAATGGCTAAAGAATATCACATGATGCGGTAGGGGTAGAGAACAGTATTTTAGTAAAAGAGAACCGCATGTGCAAAGGCCTGAAGAGCAGATAAAAATGTGTATATGCACCTGCTGCTGCTAAGTCACTTCAGTCGTGTCCGACTCTGTGTGACCCCATAGACGGCAGCCCACCAGGCTCCTCGGTCCCTGGGATTCTCCCAGCAAGAACACTGGAGTGAGTTGCCATTTCCTTCTCCAATACATGAAAGTGAAAAGTGAAAGGAAAGTCGCTCAGTCTTGTCTGACTCTTCGCGACCTCATGGACCACAGCCTACCAGGCTCCTCTGTCCATGGGATTTTCCAGACAAGAGTACTGGAGTGAGGTGCCATCGCCTTCTACAGTATATGCACCTAGATGTATCAAAAAAACAGTCCTTCCTTGACTTGCAGTGGGGTTGTTGTTGTTCAGTCACTCTGTCATGTCCAACTCTTCGTGACCTCATGGACTACAGCATACCAGGTTTTCCTGTCCTTTACCATCTCCCAGAGTTTGCTCAAACTCATGTCCGTTGTCCTGGTGATGCCATCCAACCATCTCATCTTCTGTCATCCTCCTGCCTTCAGTTTTTGCAGCATCAGGTCTTTTCCAGTGGGTCAGCTCTACAATGGGGTTATGTCTAGTTAAACCCACTGATGGTTGAAAATATCATTAAGTTGAAAATACACCTAACCTAATGAATAGGTAGGCATAGCCTACCTTCAACATTCTCAGAACACTTATATGGAATGTTTGTAAGTATACTGACTGTTCAGACTTTTGACTGCACAGCTGACTGGGATCTGTGGCTTGCTACTGCTGCCCAGCATCGTAACAGATGGCTAGCTTGGGAAAAGATCAAAATTCAAAGCTTTTCTACCAAATATGTATCACTTTCACACCATTATAAAGTTAAAAAATCATAAACTGAACCAATGCAGGTCAGGGACTGTCTGTACATGAGAAATATCTAAGGTGTATATTAGAGGAATCATTTAATCCATCACCACGCCCTTTGAATAAAATCCAAACCCTATGAAACAGTGTCTGATCCAGAGTAAGGGATGAATAAATACGTAATAATAGACATCATTACTGAAAAGGAGGGGGAAAATACTTAGAGAATTTCCTGGAGGACATTTGATGGAGAACAGCTCAGTATCCTATATGAAGACCAGAGCTCTTCATGGTTATATTCCTGCAAAACCAATGATGTACTATGTAAAGTAAAAGCAGTAACCAATGTAAAAAAACTATCATAAATTATTTTTTCTTTCTACTCAAGAAACTTCAATCAAAGCCCACATCTCTATACTTAATGTGAATATATCTGGATGTTAGGCCTTGAGTGGTTGCAAAGTTTTCACAAGTAACCTAATGTAATTCTAAGATACATCATTCTGACTTATAATTGAATTAGTGAGAGCATTACAGCCAGAGAAATAAATTATAGTGTATCCCTCTAAAAAAAAAAAACCTTGAAAAAACCCACAACTTTACAGCAACCCTCTCCTCAACCTCATCCTCCTGTATCCATGTATCATTTATCATCCTCATTTCCCCCTTTATAGTCCTTGCCTTCCTTTCATTTTGGCCTCACTGCCTTTGCACTTGCCCAAGATGCTAAGTTAATAAGCTCTGCCTTTTGGTTCCCTTTCTTCCATCTGACTCCATCTCATTTCTCAGGTTCACCTCCCTAGGGAGGCCTTCCCTGACCACTCTGTCTAAAGTTGCTTCCCTTCATCCCAGAAAAAAAAAATTTTTTTTTTTTTTCTGGGAGACAGACAGACATGTCTCTGTCTCTCTCTTTTTCCCTTGCTTATAGCCCATCTCACCTGCTGGACTGGACTACGACTCCATGAAGGCAAGGATTTTGGTCTTTTCATTTATGGTTGTGTCCCTAGCATCTGGAACAGTGTCTAGTCTACAATAGATCCTCAATGCTTTTTTTTTTTTTGGCCTTTCGGCATGTGGGATCTTAGTTCCTAGACCAAGGATCGAACCCAAGCCCCCTGCATTGGAAGCATGGAGTTTCAACCACTGGACCACCAGGGAAGTCTCTCAATACATATTTTTAAACTAATTACATGAATGTGAATGTATTAATTCATTACTTGAATAATTTAAAAAAGAAAAAGCAAAGTTATATTGAGAAACTCGTTGAGGAGAGATGAGGATCTGTGGCCGTTGGATCAAGGGGAATGTTAAAAGAAGATGCAGAGGAGGGAAGCCTGGCTTACTTTTGCCAGACGGGCAATGAGAATGGGGGTTTAGGGCTTAAGGTGGCCCTGGGTCTCTAAGGTTCCCAGGAAAAGAGGAGGGGCAATAAGTCTCTGGGGGGACAGTTGCTCAGAGCCAGTTGTGCAAGGAGGAAATAGGATGGGGAAGGGTGCAGGTGGTGGTGGGTGGGGAGCAGCATTCAGAATGGGATGGGAAGTGCATGGTAGACACGGGCCTTTAGACAGAGGGTCTTTGAGGTAATTTATCCGAAGCAATAAAACAATGTCTTATGACAGTGGCGCTTTAAACAGATTGTATATTTTTAATTTTAGGAGTTATATATTTAGTGATGAAAGCAAAAGAGAAGTGTGAAAAAGCTGGCTTAAAACTCAACATTCATAAAACTAAGATCATGGCATCCAGTCCCATCACTGTGTGTGGTGACAGCAGCCATGAAATTAAAAGACGCTTGCTCCTTGGAAGGAAAGCTATGACAAACCCAGACAGCATATTAAAAAGCAGAGACTACTTTGCTGACAAAGGTCCATCTGGTCAAAGCTTTGGTTTTTCCAGCAGTCACGTATAGATGTGAGAGCTGGAACATAAAGAAGGCTGAGCGCTGAAGAACTGTGGTGTTGGAGAAGACTCTTGAGAGTTCCTTGAACTGCAAGGAGATCAAACCAATCCTAAAGGAAATCAACCCTGAATATTCATTGGAAGGACTGATACTGAAGCTGAAGCTTCTATACTTTGGCCACCTGATGTGAAGAGCTGACACATTGGAAGAGACCCTGAACCTGGGAAAGACTGAGAGCAGGAGAAGAAGGGGTGACAGAGGATGAGATGGTTGGATGGCATCACCAACTTAATGGACATGTGTTGAGCAAACTCTAGGAGATAGTGAAGGACAGGGAAGTCTGGCATGCTGCAGTCCATGGGGTTGCAAAGAATCAGACATGACTTAGCAACAACAACAACAATATTTAGTGACTATAAGAAAGTGAAAACTGTGATTTTTGTGATGATTGCTTTGGATGAGGCTAACATAGGTATTTAAGAAAAAACAAGGAGAATGTTTAGAGTTGAATCTATGGTAGTCCACTTGTAGGAACATATGACTATGTTCATGGGAGAGAGAGTTTTTTAAATTAATTTTTGGCTGCTCTGGGGCTTCGTTGCTATGTGCGGGCTTTCTGCGGTTGCGGTGAACGGGGATTACTCTCTACTTGTCCCACGACAGCTTCTCATTGTGGTGTCTTGTTGCGCAGCACAGGCTCTAGGGGACGGGGCTCAGTAGCTGTGGCTCACAGGCTCCAGAGCACACGCTCAGCAGTTGTGGCGTAGGGTCTCAGCTGCTCCTTGGTATGTACAATCTTCCTAAACCAGGGATTGAAACTGTGTTCCCCTCACTGGCAGGTGGATTCTTAACCTCTAGACCACCAGGGAAATCCCATGGGAGAGAGATCATGATTCTTGGCCACCTCCATGGTTCACCTCTCCCTCACAGGCACACCCCATCTCTTACTTGTGACCCAAGTGTACATCTTTGAAACATCATACCTTGTAATTAAATAATCTTTTAAAAGATTTAATGTCTGTTTGCACTCCCTCCACCAACTTCAAGGGAAAGAACCACTGTATTCCCAGAGCTATTATAGAACTTCAGTTCAGTTCAGTTGCTCAGTTGTGTCTAACTCTTTGCCACCCCATGGACTGCAGCACGCCAGGCCTCTCTGTCCATCACCAACTCCGGGAGTTTACTCAAACTATGTCCACTGAGTCAGTGATGGCATCCAACCATCTCATCCTCTGTCGTCCCCTTCTTCTCCTGCCTTCAATCTTTCCCAGCACCAGTCTTTTCCAATGAGTCAGTTCTTCGCATCAGGTGGCCAAAGTATTGGAGAACTTGGTACATAGTAAGTCTCCGAGGAGGGGCTGATGGAACATAAAGGAAGATGAGAGAGAGGTCTGTGTGTGATGGGGGATCCAAAGGAGGCAGGAGGATCCTTGGGAGACCAGGATGGGTTTCCTGTGAGGTTGGGCTGGGAGGGTTGCTGAGGTGCGTATTGGGGGTTTATATAACAGAAACGGGGTCCTCCAGAGGCAGGGTTGGAGGCCCATGTGAAAAGGAAATGGAGGTTCCCAAAAAGTGGAAGCGGGGGGTTATGTATCAGCCAAGGGGAATCTCTGAGATGATGGGGGATTAAGACCAGGCAGAGAGGAGATTCATGTGGGGAGAGGCCAGGGGCTTCCAATACGTAGCGATGGTGGTTAGTGTGCGAGGGGGAATGAGAAGTCTACAACAAGGACGGGATTCCATGTTGCACAGTTGGGCAGTAGTCCTGTATTAGATGGAGATGGGAGTCCTTGCAACCAAGCTGGGTGGTCCAGATGGGATAAGAATAGGGGTCGGTGTTGCAAAGGTAGGGATACAGTGTAATATGGAAGTGTTTGGTCCATGTTGCAGAGTTGTGAGGTGGCACGCGGTGGGACAGAGGTCTGTGTCACGAGAGCTGGGAGTCAGTCCGGTTGGGGGGACAGGGTGCAGAAAACAAGGTTTGGTGGTGCCTCTCTGCGCCAAAGATGGGACTGGGGGACCAAGTGAGGCCAGGATAGGAGTCCATGTGCACCGCTGTCAGGGTCACCAAGACGGGGCTGGGAGAGTTCTGGTATCCTGGGGGTCCCACGGGTCATTCCCGGCTTTCCGGGGTGGTGAGGGGGCTCGGCGGCGGCTCCCGGGCGCCCCCTGGCGGATCCGATCCCACCGCCGCCGCTCCCACAATGCTTGCGTAGCCCGGCTTCGGGCTTCAGCAACAGCCGCAGCTCCAAAATGGCGCAGACTATCTTCGAGGCCCTGGAGGGTGAGCGGCGGCGGGGCCGGGGGAGGCGGCTGTTCCGCGCTGTGCCCCCTCCCGCCGCGAACCCGCCGCGCCGGGCCCAGGGCGCGTGGCGGCCGCGGGGCGGAGGGCATCGGGACCGGAACAGCCGCGGAGCGGGAGGGGCAAGGACGGGAACAGCCGCAGGAGCCGAGGCCCGGCGCGAGTGGGGAACCGAGGGGCCTGAACAGCCGCGGAGTTGAGGCTCAGTGGTGGGCGGGGGTGTGGGAGGGCGTCTCGGGAATGGAACAGCCGCGGGAGCCGAGGCCCGGCGGAGTCGGGGGCCACGGGACAAGGACAGCAGGAGAGGGAAGGCCCCCGGGGGTGGGGGGGAGCATGAGACCGGAACAGCCGAGGAGGGCTGGCGCCGCGGGGAGGGGCGTCCCGGACCGGAACAGCCGCTGCTGCCGAGCTGGCGCGGGGAGCAGTGTCCTGGAGGGAACAGCCGGGGGTGGGGTGCAACCAGGCCTGGAACTGCGGGATGAGCTAGGCTGCCCCGGGGATGCGAGGCTTGGGAAGGGCTGCACCCAGTGGGAAAACGGTGGGGATTTTCCAGGCAAGAATACTGGAGTGCGTTACTAATACCCTTCTCCAGGGGATCTTCCCCACCCAGGGATCTAATCTGGGTTGCCCACATTGTGGGCAGATTCTTTACCGACTGAGCCATTAGGGAAGCCCCTGAAGAACTTGCGTTGAGCACCAGCTTTGTGCTTTGGCATAGTGTCTCTGATTCGGACCAGGAAAGGATTGATGCCACCCAAAAGCAGCAAACAAACACTGGGTGCCTACTTTGTGTACTTTTCTGGGGTGCAGGATCTTAAAACCCAGATCAAGAAACGATGGATGCCAACGGTGTGGTTGACTGGGCTACCGAGTTCTCAGACCCAAACCAGCAAACACTGGGCACCTGCTGTTTATCCTGTGCTTTGTCAGATCCTAGCACGTGAATGGCCTTCAGGCTCTGGGAATTGTGAGCTTTGGAGTCAGGCAAAGGCAGAGGTCTCAGACCGTAAAGAATCCACTTGCAGTGCGGGAGACCTGGGTTCAGTCCCTAGGCTGGGAAGATCCCCTGGAGGAAAACATGGCAACCCACTCCGGTATTCTTGCTTGGAGACTCCCCATGGACAGAGGAGCCTTGGCCAGCTACAGTCCATGGGGTCGCAAAGAATCAGACACGACTGAGCGACTCCACACAGCATAAAGGTAAAGGACCTCCATCTGCACTTGCTGGGAGCTGGAAAGGAAGTCTTGGGAAACTCAGAGCCGGGCACAGAGTTGATAAAGGGGCGATACAGATCCAAGAATGCTCTTAGAGGAATGAGCTGAGCACACACATAATCAGAGGCAGACTGAAAGCAGGCTGCATTCGTGGTGTGTGGCTGAGGCTTTGAGTCCTACAACTCCTCAGGAAGTCTCAGTCGCGTGTCTTTTAACTTTTGGAGGATCAAAATTCTTTCCCAGAAACCTCCCTAAAGGTCAAGTTTTAGGAATACTCATTGGTGAGGGACCCAGAAATTATATAATTATAGAAAAGGTAATTAATAAAAGAGGACAACCTCTATGGGAGGGCCAAGTCAGTGGATGAGAGGCCAATAGGATGAGGTGAGGTCTACTTCCTCTCTAGGTTCAGGGACTCCCTCAGTGTTTGAATTTTCACTGCAAGAATGTGTGTATTTTTGTGTGTGTTTAAAAAAAATAATTTTGCTTTTGCCTTTGTTATTGATCTTTGCAGCAGGCAGGGACTCCTCTAGCGCTGGGGCACGTGCTTCTCATGGCCGTGTCTTCTCCTTTTGCAGAGCACAGGCTCTAGGGTGTTCAGGCTTCAGTAGCTGCAGCTCTAGGGCTCAGTAGCGGTGGCTTATCAACTTAGCTGCTCCAGAGCATATGAAATCTTCCCAGACCAGGGGTTGAGCCTGTGTCCCCTGCATTGGCAGGTGGATTCTTAACCACTGGACCACCAGGGAAGTCCTGTTTGTGTCTGTGTACTGAGTAATGAAGAAAGGAAAGGAAAAATCAGTTCCTCGGACTGTGTGATTATGCTGGGGTTGCAGAAGGGCAGCAGAACTGTGGGGATCCAGAGGTGACCCAGGCAGTGGGAACTGCATTTCCAGAAAGCCTTGGGGTAAGAGAGGTCTGGGGTTCACAGAAGTTCATGTGAGCAGCTAGAGATGATGTTTCTGAACTTTATCTTGGCATCAGTGTGGACCTAAGAAGGAGTTTTCAGCAGGGGGGCTGCACAAGCTAATATATGTTTTATAAAGTTCACCCTGGCTGCCCTGAGAACAGACAGGAGGGGCCAGAGTGGCAGCAGGGAGCTGAGACCACTGCGGCTGTCCTGCTGAGAACTGATGGTGGCCTGGGCCCCATGACAGCTCGGGGGATGGAGGTAAAGTGGATCTGAGAGATCTCTGGGAGACAGACTAGGCTAGACTTCCTGAAGGGCTAGAAATCAAGGTGGGAAGGGAGATAGGTTAAGAAAAGAATCAGAGGTTGTCCCAGGGCCTTTGACAGGGTGGGCAGTGGTGCCCTGTTCTTACTGGTGAGAATCAACTAGGAGAGGAGCAGACTTAGGGGTGAGGGGCCACACATTTAGTTTGAATTTTAGATTTGTTGTTCTTCAGTTGCTAAGTTGCAGTCCTTCCAATGAATATTCAAGGTTGATTTCCTTTAGGATTGACTCATTTGATCTCCTTGCTATCCAAGGGACTCTCAAGAGTCTTCTCCAGCACCGCAGTTCGAAAGCATGAGTTATAGAGGCATAGATAGGCAGCATTTTTATCAAGCACTTTCTTTTCTTTTAGGGCACTTTTAGGTTTACACAGTTGAGAGGAAGATGCAGAGACTCCCTTGGATCTTACACATTCATAACTTCCCCTTTAATCAACATAACTCACCAGAGTGGTACAGTTGTTACCAAGAGTGAACCTGCACTGATGCATCATAAGCACTCAAAAATCCATCATTTGCCTTTATTTTAAAAAATGATTTATTTATTTTTGGTTCTGCTGGGTCTTCACTGTTGCGGCAAGTGGGGGCTGCTCTTTGCTGTGGTGCGCAGACTTCTTACTGTGTTGGCTTCTCTTTTTGCCAGCACAGGCTCTAGGTGCTCAGGCTTCAGCAGTGGCTCGTGGCCTCTAGAGCTCTGACTCAGTAGCTGTGGCCCACAGGGTTAGTTTCCCCCTGGCATGTGGCATCTTCCCGGACCAGGGGTTGAACCCGTGTCTCCTACATTGGCAAGCAGATTCTTACCCGCTGGACCACCAGGGAAGTCCCCATCGTTTATCTTCAGTTTCACTCTTCGTGTTGTACATTCTACTGCACAACTGTATGATGACATATATCTACCATTATTGTATTAGCATATAGAGTATTTTCACTGCACTAAAAATCTCTGTGTTCTGGCTGTTCATCCATTCCCTGCCCCCGCCCCGCCCCCGGCAACCACTGATCTTTTTATTGTCCCCACAGTTTTGACAGGCAGTATTATGTAATTTTGGCTACACGGGTCTTCATTGATGTGTGGGCTTCTCTAGTTGCGGCCTGTGGGATTTTAGTTCCCCAACCAGGGATTGAACCCACATCCCCTGCACTGGGAGGGGGATTCTTAACCTCTGGTCCACCAGAGAAGTCCCAGGCAGTATTTTTTTCATTAAAACTTTTTATTTTGAAATCTTTTTGGTTCTGTAGCTTCACGTGCAGATGTGGAAATAATACCGGGAGATTCCATTTATCTATTACCTAGTTTCCCCCAGTGTAACATCCTGTAAAGCTAGCCTAAAATATTACAGCCGGTGGCTCTACAGAACCATCCTTTCACTGTAAGATGCTGCTCTTTTTATAGCCACATCCACCTCTTCCCCTGCTCTCTGTCCCCCATGTCTGGCACCCTGATCTGTTGTTCTCTGTTCTCCATGTCTGTCTTTTTTAAATTCTGGCGAAATTGCTTTACAATGTTGTGTTGGCTTCTGCCATGTGACAACACAAATCAGCCATGATTATACATATATCTCCGTTTCTAAAATACTATCATTTCAAGGATGTCATGTAATTAAAATCATAAAGTATATAACCTCTGAGAATGGCTTTTTTCACACATTGTAATTCCCTGGATTCATCCAAGTTGTTGCTTATATCAATAGTTTGGCCCTTTTTATTACTGAGCGGTGCTCTGTGGTATGGATGAACTGCAGTTTGTTTAACTAGTCACCCACTGAAGGACATCTGACTTGTTTCCAGTTTTTTACTGTTATGAATAAAACCGCTATAAACATTCAGGTACAGGTTTGCACACAAATGCTGATGTGCAGTTTTGCATCATGATAGAAGATTTACTGAACCTCATTCTGGGGGATTCTACCATTATTGTATTAGCATATAGAGTATTTTCACTGCACTAAAAATTCTCTGTGTTCTGGCTGTTCATCCATTCCCTGCCCCCGCCCCGCCCCCGGCAACCACTGATCTTTTTATTGTCCCCACAGTTTTGACAGGCAGTATTATGTAATTTTGGCTACACGGGTCTTCATTGATGTGTGGGCTTCTCTAGTTGCGGCCTGTGGGATTTTAGTTCCCCAACCAGGGATTGAACCCACATCCCCTGCACTGGGAGGGGGATTCTTAACCTCTGGTCCACCAGAGAAGTCCCAGGCAGTATTTTTTTCATTAAAACTTTTTATTTTGAAATCTTTTTGGTTCTGTAGCTTCACGTGCAGATGTGGAAATAATACCGGGAGATTCCATTTATCTATTACCTAGTTTCCCCCAGTGTAACATCCTGTAAAGCTAGCCTAAAATATTACAGCCGGTGGCTCTACAGAACCATCCTTTCACTGTAAGATGCTGCTCTTTTTATAGCCACATCCACCTCTTCCCCTGCTCTCTGTCCCCCATGTCTGGCACCCTGATCTGTTGTTCTCTGTTCTCCATGTCTGTCTTTTTTAAATTCTGGCGAAATTGCTTTACAATGTTGTGTTGGCTTCTGCCATGTGACAACACAAATCAGCCATGATTATACATATATCTCCGTTTCTAAAATACTATCATTTCAAGGATGTCATGTAATTAAAATCATAAAGTATATAACCTCTGAGAATGGCTTTTTTCACACATTGTAATTCCCTGGATTCATCCAAGTTGTTGCTTATATCAATAGTTTGGCCCTTTTTATTACTGAGCGGTGCTCTGTGGTATGGATGAACTGCAGTTTGTTTAACTAGTCACCCACTGAAGGACATCTGACTTGTTTCCAGTTTTTTACTGTTATGAATAAAACCGCTATAAACATTCAGGTACAGGTTTGCACACAAATGCTGATGTGCAGTTTTGCATCATGATAGAAGATTTACTGAACCTCATTCTGGGGGAAGATGGACCCCAGAATGGTCTGATACTCAAGATAATAGGGAGAACTAGATGAGGATGAGTGAGGATTCTCAGGGAGAGTGGAAGAGTGAGAGGCGAGAGAGAGCTAGACAGAAGGAACCCTTCAAAACAGAAATATTTAGGAGACAGAAGAAGAAAGTGAAGGAGGCAGGGAAGTAGCAAGTGGAAAGATGGGAGAAGACCCAGGAAGCTGGCGCCCTGGAGCCTTAGAAGAAGGTGTTTCAAGAAGAAACGCCCAGTGCTGCCGGCTGCCCTTTGGTGATTCTGGTGGAATGATGGGGGCTTAAGCCCCTCTGGAGGAGGATTGCGAAGTGGCCAGAGGAGATGGAGGGTGTAGACAACTCTCACTGGATGCTTGGTGTTGGAGGGAAGAGAGATAAGAACATGGGTTCGAAGGAGGCTATCTAGAGAGACCTGAATGTGTGTAGCTGCTGATGAGAAGGAGAGGTTGTGGGCACAGTGTGAGAGGGGCCAGCTGGTGGAGAGTGGCTTCTGCAGGAGCTGGAAAGGATGGAGAGAAGGCTGGCCTCGGGAGGTGCACAGCCCACACAGTCACAGGAAGTATGGATTCAGCCTGACCGCAGGATCAAATGCTTTTCAGTGAGGGGCTAGGGTAGGTGTCCAGGTCAGAGCTGAGAGGTTTACTGTGAGGACAGAGAGAAAGAGGCAGCCCTCTGGGCTATTTGGGAGGGAGGTAGTGTGCCTTGGGGGCCGCTTAGGTGTGAGGGGGCCTGTCCTCCAGCTGGTGCCACAGCTGGACAGTGTACTACTGAGAATCACAACAGTGACAGCTGATTGGAAAATGTAAAGGTAGTCAGCTTCTCAAGAACTGCCCCTAACCCCTGACCCAAACCCAGATTGCGCTGTTTATTGAGGATCTGAAAAAATAAGCACACAGGAGAAAAAACAGGAGAAGCCAAAGTACAAGCAGGTTTGTGGCATTTGTTGGGTGTGGCTGGGGAAGACTCAGTAACATGATTTCCAGAGGGGTTATTGCCCTTTGGTTAGATTCATCCACAAGTAAGAGAGAAGCCCAACCTAGCAGTGGCTTAAACAGGCTAGAAGTTTATTTCTGTCACGTGGAGTGCAGAAAAAGGCACCCTACAGTGTGACGGTGGCCGTGTTCTACCAGGTCCCCAGAGGCCCAGGATCTAGCCAGTTTTTTGCCCTGCAGTGCCTAGGGCCTGACCCTTGTCCTCATGATCTGGGGTGGCGGCTGGACTTCCCACCATCATCTTCTCGTTCTAGGAGGCAGGATGGAGGATCGGACAAAGAAGGAGGTCTCACACTGGGTAGTTTTTAAGAAAACTTCCCCAAAACTCCTACTGGCCAGAACTTAGACATTCACTAGCTGCAAGAGTGGCTGGACAATGTAATCTTTCTTTTGGGGCCGTGTCTCTAGCCCCAAATCTTGGGTTATGTTACAGTAGAGGCAGGAGAGAATGTATATCAGGGCATGGCTGACCACTTTGCTATCGGGACCTTGCAGGGGGTCTGGCTTTTAAGGGTGAAGTCCCAGCAGGATGCTGAGTTCACCTTCCAAAAAGACTGCGTTTCTTTCTCCAGGAATGGACAATCAGACTGTCTTGGCCGTCCAGTCACTGTTGGATGGCCAAGGAGCAGTTCCTGATCCAACAGGCCAGAGTGTCAGTGCGCCCCCTGCTATCCAGCCACTGGGTGAGTATCTGCTCAGGTTCATCAGGGGGAAGGGGAAGGGGCTTCTTGTGAGGAACAGGTGGGGCTGATGCGGTGTGTGGGAGTGAACTGCCCACTGTGGTCCCCAGGCCGGTGTCTGAACCCTCTCCCTTTCCCCCCAGCCTGGATCTTCAGGCTCAGACCTTTCTCTGCTTAGTTCTGAGGCCACCGGTCCTCAATCCCTTAGTAAGTGTGGGGATCATGACAGAGAACGACTAGGAGCCCTGATGTTTGTGCCTTTGACCCAGAGGAGTTCCTCAGCCTCCTCTCTCTGAGGCTAAACATGAGTCTCTCCAATTTACAGCTCAGGCTCTTGAGACAAGAAGAGGGCTTCTTTAGATCCCTGTGTGAGTCTGTGTGTTCATCTAGTCATGCTACAGAGATTTTTGAGTACTTGGGAACCATGCTGGGGACAGAGAGATATACACCTAGTTTGAATCCTTGCTCCTGAAGTTTGGCTCTGTAACCTTGGGCAAATGAGTTAACCTCTCTGTGCCTCAGTTTCCACGTATGTACAATGAGGACGATGGTCCACCTCATAGTAATCTTGTGAGGGTACTTGGGCTTTGGTTTTAGCTGTGGTGAATAAGAAATGCAAGTTTCTTGTAATTTGTACACGATTAAAGTTTCCCTCAGGTATGAAGTCCCAGTGACTCAGCCACCTTCTTCTGTATGGCTCTGCCACTCTCAGCATGGGGTCCAGGATGGCTGCTCCAACCTCCCACTTTCATCTCCACACTCCAGCCAATAGGAAGGGAGGAAAGAAGGAAGTGGAAGTCATACCCCTTCCTTTCAAGAGAAAATGTATAGACAGAATACTTCTTCTCTTATCCTATTGGTCAGAGTTTAGTCACATGACATGTCTAGCTGCAAAGAAGTCTAGGAGATATGTTCTTTAACTAGATGGCATGTTTCTCACTAAAGTTTAAAAAAGAAGAGTGAATATTGAAAACTTTGGCACACTACATAGCCTGTAGTGGGCCTTCAGTTATGGGTGATGTTAACTGTAGCTGATCTTTTATTTAGTTTTGCCTGCATTCAACAGACATCCACTGAAGGCTTCCTCTGTGCCCAGAAAATATTGTAGTTATGGTGATAAATAAGACATATTTCCTTTCCTTACAAAATATGTTGGTGATGGGGAAAAATGTGATGAGAGGCTTGCTTAGAGGAAGGAACTGTGAGCATTGCTTTAGGAGGGCTTCCTGGAGGAGGTGACATCTATGCTGAGCCTTGCAGAATGAGTCATTCTGGGAGAGGCAGCTTGGCAGGGGGAGCAGGGGATGCAGAGGCACCCAGGAGTGTGATCATGCAGCCCATTTGGGGACTGGTGAATAAATAAATTCAGGCAGGTAAAGATTCTGGCTGTCTCAACCTTGAAGCGAAGCCACCTTACTATTTCCTGATTTCTGATTTTTTTGATAGCTGTGTGAACCTGGCTGGATATTCCCAAAGGTACTGATGTGATTGGAAAGCTCATGGGAAGCACAGAGTTGATGCTTGACCCTCAAGCACTGAGTGATGGAATGCCAGTAGTGTGCCTCTCTCTTGGTCCAGCCATGGGCCTCCCATTTCTTACTCATGCCCTCTCCTTTTTTATTGCTTTTTTTCCCCGTTATTTCTCTCTTTCTGCTACTCTGCGGGTGTGACCCTTAGATGATGAAGATGTCTTTCTCTGCGGGAAGTGTAAGAAGCAGTTCAACTCGCTCCCAGCATTTATGACCCACAAGAGGGAACAGTGCCAAGGGAGTGCCCTGCCACTGGCCACAGTCTCACTGGCCACCAACAGCATCTACACACCTTCCGCAGCACCCTCAGCCGTCCAGCAGGCCCCGCCTCCTCCCAATCGCCAGGTATTCATTCATTCGTTTCGCTCATTCAGCTATTCAAGTCTTTTTTTGAGCACCCACTGTGTGTCATGCTCTGTGTGGGCACCAGGGGTACAGGAGTGAACAAACAGACCAGGTCACTGCTGTCGTGGCAAAAGGTAAGATAGACACCACCCAAAAGACGTGTTGAGATGGACTTCTCCCAGGACCAGTGCAGGGGGAGGATACCAGGACAGGGCTGGGAGGTTTTGCCCTTTTGTATGTGATGCTCAATGGGATGAGCTCTGAGAAAAGGTGACATTTGTGCGAAGACCTTGGGAGGTGAGAAATAGTCATGCAGCTCCTTGGGGAAAGAGTATTCTGGGGGCAGATCAGCGAGCGCAAAGGCCCTGAGGCAGGAGTGTGCTGGGATTATTCCAGGAACAGCAAGGAGGTGAGAGTGGCTGGAGCTGAGTGAGTGAGGAGGAGAGTAAGAAGTGATAAGGTCAGAGAGGCAATAGGGAGACCCTGGCAAATCGTGTGGCTTTTTTACTCTGCTTGAGATTGGAGTCATGGGAGGGTTTTGAGCAGGAGAGGGATATGGTCTGATTTATGGAGAAAGAAATGGCAACCCACTCCAGTATTCTTGCCTGGAGAATCCCATGGACAGAAGAACCTGGCAGACTACAGTCCATGGGGTCACAAAGAGTCGGACACGACTAAGCGACTAACAATAGCAGCAACAAATACTTCAGTTAGATCACTGCAGCTGCTGTAGAGACCAGATTTTTTTTGTTGTTTAGGAAATGACTTTTTATTTTTTATTGGAGTCCAGTTGGTTAACAATATTGTGTTACTTTCAATACAGCAAAGTGATTCAGTTTTACATATACATTTATCTATTCTTTTTCAAATTCTTTCCCCATTTAGGCTGTAACATGGTACTGAGCAGAGTTCCCTGTGCTATAGGATAGTTCCTTGTTGGTTATCCATTTTAAATATAGCAGTGTGTACGTGTCAATCCCAAACTCCTTAACTGTCCTTTCCCCAACCCTTACCCCAACAGATTTTGATCAGAGTCAAGAGAAAAGTCCAGAGACCCACTAGGAGACTACTGTATAAATCCAGCAGTGGTGGTGGTGGGTGGCTTGACTGGGATAGTAGCAGTGGAGTGGAGAGAAGAGATGAGACTTTAGAAATATTTTGAAAGTGGAACTGGCCGAGGCAGTGGCTGGATTGGATGTAGGGTGTGAGATTAAGAGGAGGCAAGTGTGCCCAGAGTTGGAGTTGCCATTAACTGAAGTGGGGAGAACACAGAGGAGATTTGGAGTTCAGCTGCTCATGTTGAATTTGAGATACCCACTGGACCTTTAAGTACAGGCGATGAAAATGCAGACAGATAGACAAGTCTAGAAGTCAGGTAACCACGCTGGAGGTATCTGGAGAAGCTTCCAGAGTCCTCAGTCAGGAACACAGTTCTAGAGCAAAGACACCATGGATGGGCACTCAGAGGGATTAAAGAAACCCCAGAAAGGGGGCAGGGCTTGTCCCAGGATGCCAGGTCATGGGGTTAGATTTCCCTTTGACTTCCTCTTATCTCTTTCTTCCTCTAAAATGAGGGGTCTCCAACTTCCAGGATCTAATGCCTGAGATCTGATTAATAATAATAGAAATAAAGTGCACAGTCAATTTAAGGCTCCTGAGTCATCCGAAACCACTCCCCTGCTCCGTACCTAGTCTGTGGAAAAATTGTCGTCTGTGAAACTGGTCCCTAGTGCCAAAAAGGTTGGGGGCTGCTGCTCAAAAGCATTCATCTTCCCCCTTGGTTGTGTACACATAATTCCTGCCATCAAGGTAGACACATCCACTCCTAGATCCCTAGGACACTGTGCACTGAAACTTTTCAAGTTACCACAGACGTTTTCTAACACAGAACGTAGTCGTTTTTCTCACTTCTTGATGAGTTTCATTTAGTAGAAGATGTTCCTTCTCTCCTGACTCCTTTTTTATTTTCAGTAGGAGAGAGGGAAATTCTTCCAGTCCTGGGCAAGGAGAAAACCTTAGTACACAATCAGTTGGTTAGAGGCAAACCCAAATCCCTCTGCCTAAGTGAGCTGGATGGACATGGAAATGATTTCCCATTTTTCTGTCTCAGGCTGATGCATGTGACATTGTAAAAACACGTGTCACTGCCTTTCCTGGCGGTGACATGGGGTGCGTCCCTAACCTGCCCAGGCTGTCCTTGCTTGGTTGAGGGCAAGGACTTCTATTGGAATCGGGGGCTCATTTGCTGCTGTCCCCAGGGGTCCTATAGACAGGCGACTTAAGAAGATGCCAGAAAAGAAAGGCAACAAGTAAACAAAACACCCTTTGCATTTACAACGGGAAAGTCACTGCGTGTTTGACACTGTCTTATAAGGTCTGCCATCCATCTGGCTGTTAACCTGAGAGCATATTGTTGTATTTTCACATACTTACTGAAGTACCCACAGGAGTTACATAGTAGTGTTTGGATTTTTAAAGAATATATAATGTACATTTTATTATAAAATATAATTTTCCATGCGGTACCTCTTACTTGCCGTCTGTAGTATTCTATCCATGACTATATTACATGTTTTTAAATCTAGCCTCCTATTGATGGACATCGAGGTTATTTCCAGTTTTTCACTTTAGAAAAAAGGCTGTGCAAAGTACTCTTTTTTTGTGTGTGGTCTCCTTGTGGACAGGTGTGAATGTTTTTCTAGGCCAGAGGTCAGGAAAGATTGTTGCTGGATCATAAGTTATAGGCGTTGCGGGGAGGTGTAACTTACTCTCCTTGTTTGGTAGATGAGGAAATGCAGGTTGAGAGAGGTGGTGTGACTTTCCCAGGGTCGTGTGACAGGAAGCAGTAGCAGAGGTGGAGATGTGGGACTCCAGACCCAGATCTTTTCTACCGTGCCATCTGCTTCCTTCCAGAACGTCAGACATATTCTTTCCGTCCCTCTCTCACTGTCCAGATCTCCACGTACATCACAGTGCCTCCATCCCCGCTGATCCAGACCCTGGTGCAGGGGAACATCTTGGTAAGCGACGACGTGCTCATGTCCGCCATGTCAGCCTTCACATCCCTGGACCAGCCCATGCCCCAAGGGCCCCCACCTGTGCAGGTAAGGAGGTGGCCGGTTTCTCACAGGATCTTGATTTTTGGTCTGCAAGTTGATTTCCTGTAGATTCAGAATCTTGTAGAAAGAAGGGTGCTTGATCCCAGCTCTTCTTCAAGCTGAGGAGGACTGTCTGCTCTCCCTTGCCACCCCTCCTGTGGATGGGGAAGCTGATGTGTTCAGCTGGGACCCACAGCATGACTTTGGGGTTTCATAGCCACAGTCCAGTTCTTCTGACTCATGCTTTTATTCTTTTTTTTTTAATTAGTGTATTTTTTAACTTTTGTCTGTGTTGGGCCTTCCTTGCTGTGCGCACAGGCTTTTCTCCAGCTTTGGAGACGGAGGGCTGCTCTTTACTCGCGGGGTACAGGCTTCTCACTGCAGTGGCTTCTCTTGCTGCAGAGCACAGGCTCCAGGGTGAGCGGGTTTCGGTAGATGCGGCTCGAGGACTCAGTAGTCAGGATTCCTGGGCTCTAGAGCACAGGCTCAATAATTGTGGCACATGGGTTTATTGCTAAGCGGTATGTAAGATCTCCCTGGATAAGGGATCAACCCGTGGATTTTTTACCACTGAGCTACTAGGGAAGCTCTTCTATTTTTATTCTTTGCGGAAGTGTTCCGTGTCCATTAGAAAAACACTAGAAAGTACACAAAAGAAAAGTTTGGTGTTTTTTTCTTTATTTAATTATTCTTAATATCGAGAGAGACAGAGCAACCGACTGAATTTGCAATTCTTGTTTGGATTCTAGATAGGGTGTAGGGGTTTGGGGTGAAGGAAGCCTTAAAGGCCTTATTGGGACACTTAGGGAGATTAGAATATGGAGGAATTTGAATATTTTAGATAATAGTATTACATCTGTTCAGTTTTCTGTGTGTTCATCCAGTTTTTACATAGGAGGATGTCCTTGTTCTTAGGAGATGCATCTGAGTGGTTTAAGGAATCAAGTGTCATATTTGTAGCTAACTTTCAAGGGGCTTAACAAAACGCAGGTGTATATGTGTATTATATGTACACACACACGTGCACTCCAGATGCGGCAAGATGGTAACAACTGGTGAATTAAATGAGGTAGAAAGAGCATTCATTGTATTCTGTTTGCAACCTTTCTGTAGGTTTGAAATTCTACAGAATAAAAACTGGAAAGTCAAACAAGCACTCTTACTCCCTCCACCGAGAGAAACACTACCAAGATTTTGGTGTCTGGATTTCCTGACCTTTGAGTGCAAACAGAGATAGAAATAGCTTTTTATATAAATATGTTTAAAACATACACATCTATATAAAGGGATCTCATATGCACTGTTCTGGAACTTGCTTTCCTTACTTTGTTTGTGCACTCAGTCGTATCTGACTCTTTGTGATCCCATGGACTGTAGCCCGCCAGGCACCTCTGTCCATGGAATTTTTCCAGGCAAGAATACTGGAGCCGGTTGCCATTTTCTACTCCAGGGGGTCTTCCTGGCCCAGTGATTGAACCTGAGTCCCTTCTATCTCTTGCATTAGCAGGCGGATTCTTTACCACTTCACCACCTGGGAAGCCCTTTCTTACTTTGCCTTTTGTTTAACATCATTTCTATCTATGCCTACAACCCTGCGTCAGTATTTACTGAAGTGTTCCTCGGAACAGTGACTCCTTGGGATTTTCCAGTAGACAAGGATCATTGGTCTAAGCAACCTGAGGTGGAAACATTGTACTTCTTCCCTTGCTCTGTCCCTGGGTTTTTCCTTCAGTAAATACTTCAGAAATACTTTTGATTTTGTCAACCCAGATTTTTCCCCCGACATATTTGACCATGGAGCCCAAGGAACAGCAGTTAAGAGAAGCACCCTTTATTGAATACTGATCAGCACCATTACTGTAACAGCCACAAAGGATTCTGTTCCATTCCAAGTAGATGGACCATCCTCTGTTTAGCCAGACTTCCAGTGGGAGGACATGTAGTCATTGCCAGTTTTTGCTATTATAAAAATGACAGGTGACATCTGTGTATGGTTATCTTTGCCTACCTGGTTGATTTTTTTTGTAGAATCAATTGCTAGAAGTCAGTGGCTGTGTTTCAAGGATCCACAGCCACCCACACATTTCGTGACTTTCTAGAAAGGCTCCCAGGACTCAGGATGCGTGGTTTAAAGTAGAAGGATACGCAGCAGGACCAGCAAGGAAGAAAGACCCAGCAACTGGAGTCTGCAGGAAATCAGCATTCTTCCAAGTCTCCAGCTTTCTTTGCCTCAGGAAAGTGGGGAGAGGCTGCTCAGCAGGGCACACGGCATCCTCCAGCAGTCAGGAGTGCCCAGAGTTTCTGCCAGGAAAGAACACCTTTGACTCTAAGGCCAGGGCTTCTGTTGAGGATGTCGTGTCAGCTTCCAGCCACACAGCACAATTCTAGATGCCTAGGTGGGAAGGAGTTGTTCACCATAAATCACATTGTTGTACAAACTGTCTAGGTAGTTGGTACACTAGGGCCAGTGCCCCAGGTGGGCAGAATAGCCTCATCAGGACTTCCCTACAGTCCAGTGATTAAGACTCTGAACTTCCAAGGCAGGGGGCATGGGTTTAATCCCTGGTCCACATGACGCACAGTGCAGCCAAAACAATAACTGGGGTACCTTCTTCAAGGCAGGTTCTCAGATGCCAGTTCAGAGCCAGTCCTACAAGCAAGCCCTTGTAAAGACAGCAACAGTAGGCCCGCTCTATGAGCTCGTTTCTGCACAGGCTGGGCCATTTCCAGTGACTTTCATAGAGAAAAAGGGCAGCAATACCAGACTGATGTCTCCTTGGAATTCTCCCATGATTTGGTTTCCATGCCTGCTCTCTGCCTTTTCCTCTCTTCTTCCCACATGGCTGGCTAAGGCAAGTGTCCTTCCCTGCTGATAAATCAGACAGCTGGTCTCAAGAGGCTATGACAATTTAATTTTTTCTTGTGATTTCAGAGTAACCTGAATATGCATCCTGCACCAAACTACCTGGCCCAGCCTCCACCTCCTCCTCCACCTCCTCCACCACTGCCCCCGCCCCCTCCCTCCCCACCCCAGAGCCTGGGCCCCCCTGGGCGTCCCAACCCTGGCGGGAATGGCGTGGTGGAGGTGTACAGTGCCACAGCACCCCTCACTGGGAGTGGAACGGTAGAGATCCAAGCACTGGGAATGCAGCCCTACCCACCCCTGGAGGTGAGCAGACGCTGGGGCTTGGGGTGAAGGGGGAAAGGATGGTCATAGTTGTCACAGGTAACCTGAGCCTTTTCTGATGCCAGAGATACAGTGGGGGCAAAACCAGCTCAAGCTATCATTCGTGTAAAAGTAAAATGCACCCCATGAGGAGGTGGAATGAAGCAGGGGTTGTAACAGAAATACAAGCTGCCCTCAGAGAGTACTCAGGACAGTCAAGAAAATGCTTGCCTTTGGGGAAGTTCAGTTCAATCGCTTAGTCGTTTCATACTCTGCGACCCCATGAATCGCAGCACGCCAGGCCTCCCTGTCCATCACCAACTCCCGGAGTTCACTCAGACTCACATCCATTGAGTCAGTGATGCCATCCAGCCATCTCATCCTCGGTCGTCCCCTTCTCTTCCTGCCCCCAATCCCTCCCAGCATCAAAGTCTTTTCCAGTGAGTCAACTCTTCGCATGAGGTGGCCAAAGTACAAGGATTCCAAAATTATATATGTGAGCATCTCATATTGTGTAATAAGCTAGGTGTATCAGTTAGCTGTGACTGTGTAAGAAATACTGTGTTTGGGCAAAGATGTTTATTGTTCTCACATCTATGGTGGTCAGCTTGGCAACTGCTCATCTTGGCCGGGTGCTCCCACATGTCTGGAGGTTGGCTCACTGGCTGCTGCTGTAGAGTGGCCTAGGGTGGAATAATCAGGCGGGGTGACCCAGCTCTCCTCCACGCATCTTTCCTTCTCAAGCAGGCTCCCCAGGCATGGTCTCACCGCAGTGGTGGATGTGCAGTAATGCAAGCAGAAATGCTCCAGACTTCTTGAGGCTTAGGCTTGTAAGCGACACAGGGTCACTTCTGCTGGTGAAAGCAGGTCACAAGGCCGACTTAGGTTGAAGGAGTACAGAAATAGATGCCACCTCTCCATGGGAAAAACTGCAAGTCACACTGGAAAGGGCCTGGGCTCAGAGGTTAAAGCGTCTGCCTCCAATGCAGGAGACCCGGGTTCGATACCTGGGTTGGGAAGATCCCCTGGAGAAGGAAATGGCAATCCACTCCAGTATTCTTGCCTGGAGAATCCCATGGACAGAGAAGCTTAGTAGGTTACAGTCCACACGGTCGCAAAGAGTCGGACACAACTGAGCGACTTCACTTTCACCAGAAGAAGTAAGAATCAAGGCCATTTAGTCATTGTACAGGCATACCTTGCTTCTTGCACTTTGCCGATATTGTGTTTTTTGTCGAGCAAGTCTATCCGTGCCATTTTTCCAACAGAATTTGTTCCCTTTGTGTCTCTGTGTCAAAAGTTTGGTGATCTTTACAGCATTTCAGCCTTTTTCATTGTTATTATATCTGTCATGATGATCTGTGATTTTTGATGTTACTATTACTTGCTGAAGGCTCAGTTGTGGTTGGCATTTTTGTTTAGCAATAAAGTCAAAAAAGTTTTCTTCAATTAAGATAACATACTTTTTTTAGAGTGTAATGCTATTGCATACTTAACAGATTACAGGATAGAGTAAACGTAACTTTTTTTTGTAAACATAACTTTTTTTCATAAACATAACTTTTACATGCATTGGAAAATAAAAAAAACTCTTGTGTGACTTGCTTTACTGTGATGTTTGCTTTATTGCAGTAGTCTGTAACTGAACCCACAGTACCTTCAAGGTATGCCTGTGCCATATGTACCATATTAATTCCCGGCTGAAGAGTTTCGAACTACAGGCAGTGTACTCTCAAGGCGCTGAGACTTCAGAACTGTGCCAGGCACAAGTGCTAGGGGGCATGGTTATGGCGGAAGGAGCCCGCCTGCACTTGAGGTCACATTATCTCAGACTCGCTCTAGAATCCAGCCATACAGACATTCTGTGTTAGGTGGTCTCTCTGGAAAGAGAACTAGACTGGAGGAAGATTCCACCACTAGCCATGTAATGTTATACCCTGCAGGGGAATTTTCCCTATCCTGGGAGAAGAAAGCAAGGACTTAGCTGAATTTTTAAAAAATTAATACCTGTGTCTGTATGGCTGAGTCCTTTTGCTGTTCACCTGAAACTCTCACAACATTGTTTTTTTGATCAGCTATACCCAAATGCAAAATAAAAAGTTAAGAATCTAATTGAGTCACCAATTGGTCAGTAAAAATGACTTGTAAATTTTGTATTTAAATAAATATTATTTAAAAATTCTAAAATAATTTAGCTAGTGAGATGCTGAGAGGATGATGGTGGCCTCTAGACAGAGGGGCCAGCATGGGAATAACTGCTGTTATTTCTTTTTCATGTAGACAAAGAGTGCTCTCTGAAAACAGAGCCTGAATCGTCTTTGATTTTGCATCCTGGGAACCTAGCGGAGACCTTGCCTGTGGGACACCCACAGTTGGTATCTGAAAATAGGGTGCTTTGACCTGTTTCAGAGAAGAGACTCTAGAATGAGAACTCCCCTTGTAGAGCTGTGAGGATAATGAGAACTAACTCAGTGGCAGCCATATCATTGCTCAGGAATGACCTGGATGATGGGTGAATTCATTCACTGTGAGAAATACTGAGTGCTGTATTAATCAGGAAAATTGAAACCACTCTAGGTATTTCTAACAGAGGGATTTAATCCAGAAAGTTAAATCTGTAGGGCTGATGGAAGGGCTGGAGGAGTTAAGGTCAGGGTTGGCAAGAGCCACTCGTTTTCAGGGTCACTGTTGTGGCTTGGTCCTTGTAACCAGGACACTGTACTTGGTGAGGAAACTGTAGGATTCTGTTGCTGAGGTTTCAGCTGCCTTGCCATCCTCGGGGCTGGTAATCAGGAGGGGAGTGTAGGGTTCAGCTTGCCACTCCAAAACTCATGACTGCTAACCTGCCTGTCTCCCAGAATGGCTGCCAAGGAGAACAGTTTCTACCTCTCTTCCGCCTTCAGATCTCATGTAGATGCTTCTCATGGGCAGAACTTAATTTGTTTTCAGAACTGTGCTGGCAGAGGTACTTGAGAATGTGGTTTCAAGCTTGCCACCTCTGGATTTCAGGGGAGAGCATAGGCGGGTGTAGGAAGGTGCCAAGGGCCGACAGGCAAGACCCGGCAGAAGCAGCTAGTGGTGCTGTATTAGATGCCTGAGACCTCCATAGTTGAATTCATTCATTCAGCAAATGTTTATTGAGTGCCCACTCTGTGCCAGGCATTGCTCTAGGCCTGGGGATAGAGGAAGAAACAAAAGCAGAGCAGAAGTCCCTGCCTGCATGAAACTAGGCAGATAATAGTGTAAGTAATAAAATACATAATTTATTAGATAATGATGCATCTAAGGAGGAAAATGAAACAGAGGAGAAGAAGTGGAATTTTGCTTGGGGCAGCCCAGGAAGACCAATGAATGATAGGTAGATGAAGGAATAAATGAATTCTTTACAGTACTCCAGTGGTCACTGAGTTTGGGTGGCTCAAAATTCCTTTGGTAATTTCTCGTGGCTTCAGGGTTGATTCCTAGTCAAGGGATGCCTGTTGGTGTGGCATCAGGCAGAGTTGGTTAAGAAGTGGAGTTGCTGGTGAGGGCATAGACCCTTCTGACTTCCTAGTTCTCCTGTGCAAGAAATCTACTACTAACAGCAATAATAATGGCCATCGCAACAGCTGATGTTGATCGGATACTTACTACTTGCCAGGCCCTCTTCTAAGCTCTATCCTCATACAGGGTTGCTATAATTGGCCCCATTTTACAGATGCAGAAACTGAAATAGAAGTTAAAAGACTTGCCCAAGGTCACTTACATGATAAGTGGCAGAATCAGGATTTGAACCCAAGCAGCCTGGTTCCAAAGCTGCTTCTGGCCTGCTGGCTTCATGGAGTTCTATTCAGAGGGGTCTTGGGAGTGACTGGGGGAACTGAGTGAGTGGGAGGAGTCAGGGCGGTGATGTAGCTGTGGGTGGCTGAGCTCAGCCAGGGCCACAGTGAAGGTCCCACCACCGGGGGCAACTCTTTCCCTCCCTTCCCAGGGCACTCTCCCTGACTCTGCTGTCCTTGTAGGTGCCAAACCAGTGTGTGGAGGCTCCAGTATACCCCACACCCCAGGTGTACAGTCCCGGCAAACAAGGGTTCAAACCAAAAGGACCAAACCCTGCTGCCCCGATGACCAGCGCCGCCGGGGGCACAGTGGCCACCTTTGACTCCCCACCATCACTGAAGACCCGACGGACCAAAGCTTCCAGTGGACTCCCAGAAGGTGGGCACACAGCCTGTCATGACATCGCTCCTCAGCATGATGTACCTGTCCACAGGCTGCTTGGTTCCAGTCTTCCTTTTGTGATAGTTAGGATTAATTTTGGTTGCATGTAGTGGAAAATCCAAAATAGGACTGACTCCAAAACGGTGGCATTTTGTTGTTCTGTGCAAAACAAGTCCAGGGACAGGCAATCTGAAGTTTATATGCCTATATAATCACCCACATTTCCTCTATTTTCTGCTCCATCATTCCTAGAACATGACTTTTGTTCTTAGGTGCCTCATTGTGTAAGATGGCTGCTGAAGCTCCAGTCATCAAATTTCATATTCCAAGCATCTGGAAGAAGGATAAAAGAAGCATCTCCCAGCTCCCAAAAGTTCTAAGCATGATGCTTTTGCTTACATTTCATTGGTTACTAAGTCACATGACCATATCTATCTCCAAAGGAAGCTGGAAAATGTCTCTCTTAGCCAAGAACATTGATGCTCCCATTATATAAGGGATTTGTGAAGAAAGAAGAAGGGAAGAGTAGGTATTAGGCAGGCAAGGAGCGATGTCTGCCACCCTGTTAGAGATGCTAAGTATATGGCTGGGGACGATGTCAGAAAGTAGTGGTAGTAGGGAAAGGCAGAAGACGTGAGAGTTTTCAGGAGCTTCCAGCCCCTTCCTTCCTTTCACAAATGTGTTGAGCATCTGTGTGCCAGGCTTGGTGTCAGAACTGGAAATCTAGCATCTTGGGTCATGATTTCATTACCCTTAATTACTCACAGTTTAATGGGAGAGACAGGGAATAAATAAATATTTATGGGTCACTCTAGAAAGCAGATTAACAGAGTACTGTGATTGAGAATACTGGATAGATACTGGAAAATGCTGCTGCCTGTCTGTCTGGGGGTGAGAAGGAAACAGTCTTGTGACTGTCTGAGGGACAGGCATTTTAGGCAAGGTGGAACAGCAGGTGCAAAGGCCCTGAGGTGGGACCAAGTTTGAGGTCTTTCGAGGTTAGCCAGGAGTTCCCTTCAACTAGATCGTAAGAATAATAGGATTGGTAGGAAGTAGAGGATGCAGAGCCCCTTAGGCCATGGCAGAGAGGGTGGTTTTATCCTCCGGCAGAAGGGAGTCTGAGGGTTTGCCCTACTTTCCCAGCCAGAGCGTGTCCTGGGATTTCTTCTCCCAGGCCCTGGGAGAGACTTACCTGTGCTTCTTCCCCAGCCTGTTCATGGATGTAGACCTCCTAGATCTGGGCTGTCTGGCCCTGGGTCTGGGGGTAGAGTGGCTGGAAGCTGCCCTTGCTGCCTACTGTTGTGTCGCCAGCCTCACCGTCCCCTTCTTTGTCTTTTTCTGTGTGTGTCTTTTTTAATTTTTCATCAGCTGCAGGGAAGCCAAAGGCTCAGAAACTCAAGTGCTCATATTGTGACAAGTCATTCACCAAAAACTTTGACCTGCAGCAGCACATCCGAAGGTAACCGGGCGTGGTGGGGCAGGTGGCCCTTGGGCAGCTCTGGCAGGGAGGTGACATGGGGAATCCACAGCGGAAGCAGGGCTCCTTTCCCCGCCCCCTTTGCCTGGTGGTGACCAGGGCCCCAACTGGCCTGTCACGGTTCTCAGGCTTTCCGTCCAGCTCAGGATGATTTTGCCCTTTTCTTCCTCAGTGGGAAGGATCTGTGGAGCCTGCTTGCCGTGATGAGGCAGGTCCAAGGTGGGAATGGAGGAGGCAGAATCGACTTGAATGGCTAGTGGGAGGGGTTTGTCGGGGGAAGGCGTGCCTCAGCCCTGACTTCTGTAGAAAGGCCTGACCTCGGGGTTAACAATGCTCTATGGATGTGCCTCTACAAGTTCTCTGCTTGCTCTGTACTAACCATGACACCTCTTGTCCCAAGAACATGCAAGGAGCCCCTCTGGGCCTCAGGTTTTCCATTGTGAAGTGGAGGGGTGGTCTCGTTCGATGTTTCTCATAGAGTGGAACACTGGGACATAAGATGCTTTTAGGTGGTTTGTGGATATGGGTATTGAAAATTTCTGAAAGATATAGTGAGAAAATTCTTTTCAATATCTTTGAGTCAGGAGAAAGCCTCAGTTAGGTGTGGTCTGTCTGTAACACCTCGCACAGTTTTGCTCACTTTTATAGCAGAGAGAGAAGGAAGGGAGGGAGAGAGAGTGCTCAAGAGTCCAGCCATGTCAGGCAATAGCTTCTCTGTGGACCAGGGTCTACCAGCCTATTGAGATGTCTTAGATCACATCATTCCTTCTGTGGGGGCTGCCCTGTGCCTAGAAGAATGTTCAGCAGGATCCCTGACCTTTTACCACTAGATGCCAATAGCCCCTTCTCACTCCTCAGTCCCCAAACACTTCCAGATGTCCCAGGAGGGAAAATCGATCTCTGTTGAAAACCACTGGTCTACAACCAGTGCTTGTCAGTAGAACTTTCTGCAAAGATGGAGAGATCCCAATAGGCTCTGTCCACAGGGCAGTGGACATGTGGCTGTTGAGTACTTGCAATGTGACTGGTATGACTGCGAAACTGAATTTTGGTAACTTTATTTATTTTTGGCCATGCTGGGTTTTTGTTGCTGCGCGGGTGCACTGGCTTCTCCTTGCAGTGATTTCTCTTGTTGCAGAGCACGGGCTCTCTAGGGCACTGGGGCTTCAGTAGCTGCAGCTCCCGAGCTCTAGAGCACGGGCTCAGTAGCTGTGGCACCCGGGCTTAGTTGTTCCGCAGCATGTGGGATCCTCCTAGATTGGTAATCACACCCGTGTCTCTTACACTGGCAGGCAGTTCTTTACTACTGAGCCACCAGGGAAGCCTGAGAAACTGAGTTTTTAACTTGATTTTATTTTAATGAGTTTAAATTTTAAAGAGTCCCATATGGTTTATGTCTGCCATGAGGATGATGCGTCTATAGATCTTAATAAGATTGTTTTATGAAAAATGGTATTTTTTTGTTACTTGTGTTTATGACAAGCAGTTTTGTATATATAATAACAGGAAGCTTCATTTTTAATTATTTTCAGTTCTTAAAAAGTGCATTGATTTGAAGGAAAGCTGTAAATAGTTGTACAAGTGCTGTGCTGTGACGGCTAGGACGTTTTCTCCCTCAAATAACAGAAAATTCTCCACTTAAACAATTGTTGTTCAGTCTCCAGCTGTGTCCAACTCTTTGCAATCCCACGGACTGCAGAATGCCAGGCTTCCCTGTCCTTCACCATCTCCCAGAGTTTGCTCAAATCCATGTCCACTGAGTCAATGATGCCATCCTACCATCTCATCTTCTATCATCCTCTTCTCCTCCTGCCTTCAGTCTTTCCCAGCATCAGGGTCTTTTCACATCAGGTGACCAAAGTACTGGAGATTCAGCTTCAGCATCAGTCCTTCGAATGAATATTCAGAGTTGATTTCCTTTAGGATTGACTGGTTGGTCTCTTTGCTGTCCAAGGGACTCTCAAGAGTCTTCTGTAGCACCACAATTCGAAAGCATCAGTTCTTTGAAACTTTTATCTCACAGCTTGAGATGGCCACAGAGAAGGTCCACTCCAGGGCTGGTTGATTCAGCCACTCAGTCTTGTCACTAGGAGCCCGAGCTGTGTCTGTGCTTGCCTGCTTCAGTAAGAGGGCTCGTCCTCATGGTCTCAGGATGGTGGCCCACAGCCTCCAGATGCTCTGCCCGGGCCTTCCTGGTGGTTCTGAGCTCTTGGACTGAGGTCACAGTCGCTACACGCAGGTGTTGACAAGCCTTATTTTCCATAGCCACACTGGTGAGAAGCCGTTCCAGTGCATTGCCTGTGGCCGCGCCTTTGCCCAGAAGTCTAACGTCAAGAAACACATGCAAACTCACAAGGTGTGGCCTCCAGGACGCAGCGGTGGCACCGTCTCTCGCAACTCTGTGACGGTACAGGTCATGGCTCTGAACCCCAGCAGACAGGAGGATGAGGATAACACAGGTGGGTAGAAGTTACCACTGTACAGGGCAGCGTCTGGCTGGAGCATCCCTGTGCAGCCCTGGGGGTGAGCAGAGCCAGCCACAGACAGCTCACAGAGGGGTTTTCTGTGCAAGCAACACATGCCCTTTTCTCTGGCCTGCCAGTAGGAACTGGCCCTACTGTGTTGAGCCACTCTGTGCGTGCCTTCTGAATTCTTGAGAGCTCTAGAGAAGAAACCATTTCTTTTAAAACTCTTGTAATGCCTAGCACCTAAGGTTCAACCATTGAGCAAACATTTATGGAGGCTTACTGTGTGCCAGGGGTCTTCCCAGGTGGCTCAATGGTAAAGAATCTGCCTGCCAAGCAAGGGACTCAGGTTCGATCCCTGAGTTGGGAAGATCCCCTGGAGAAGGAAATGGCAACCCACTCCAGTATTCTTGCCTGAGGAATCCCATGAACAGAAGAGCCTGGTGGGCTATAGTCTGTGGGATCACAAAGAGTTGGATGTGTCTTAGCGACTAAACCAGCACCACCACTGTGTGCCAGGCCCCTGGGCCTACGAAGTTGAGGTCAGAGGCCCCTGTCCTCAGGGAGAGTGAGGGAGGAACAGCTAAACACATGATTATACAAGGAGCTGGGCGGTATCGTGAATTCAGCTGAGGGTGGCAGTCAGGGTTATTAACAACCGCAGAGCGGTCTAGAGTGTCTGAGGGGAAGGCCTGCAAGGGGAGACTTGAGGCAGTGGCTCTTCATCCATCAGAATGTAAGTGTTGAGTAGTTTGGCCCCTGGAGTGGCTGTGTCCCTGTGCACCAGCTGAGCGTGAGTGTAGGGCCCCGGTGCCACGTCCCACACTGAGCCCGTGGTTGGTGGCAGGTGAATGCAGCAGAGCGCAGGGGAGGGGTCCTGGGAGTCCTTCCCGGGTGGGTGGCCCTCTGCCCTGACCCTTCCTCTGCCTTTCTCAGTGACTTTCCTCCCTGGCTTTCTCCACAGGGTTGGGCCAGACCCTGTCGAGCGCCCCGCAGCCCCAGGCCTTGCCCACAGCCGGCGAGGGGGAGGGGGACAAGCTGGAGGCCAAGCAGGTGGTCCTCATCGATAGCTCCTACCTGTGCCAGTTCTGCCCCAGCAAGTTCAGTACCTATTTCCAGCTCAAGTCCCACATGACCCAGCACAAGAATGAGCAGGTAGGTGAGGGGGCGGGAGCAGGGGAGGGGCACAGCCACCCCAGTCATGAGCCTTGGCTGATGCTGGGGTCTTGAACACAGCCTAGAAAGGGACAGGAGTGGGCCTCGGTTGCCCTAGCTTACATGTGACCATGATGGGCTAAGCTTCCCCCTCCATCCTCCCTGGGTGGTGCCAGCTTTTTGAGCCATTATGATGTTTGCCTGAGGGAGGAAGTCCACCTCTCAGGGGTCATATAATGAAGGAATCAGACACAGGAAGAATTCTTACCACTTTGAGAAGATCTAGTGTGTAAAAACCCACCTATGGGGATTTGAGACTACAGCCTTTTTTTTTTTAATTGAGGTGTGATTTACATGCCATAAAATTCACTCATTTTAAAGTGTACGCTTCAGTAGTTTTTAATCTATTCATAATGTTATGCAGCCATCACCCCTGTATTTCTAGAACATTTTTTTTTTGCAGAACTTTTTTTTATCACCCCAGAAACTTTATACCCATTAGTGTTCACTCGCCCCTACTCCCAGACTCAGGCAACCAGTAACCCATTTTCTGTCTCTATTTTTTGCCTATTCTGGACATTTAATATTGGAATTATCTAGTATGTGGCCTTTTGAGATAATATTTGCATTCATGTTGTAACATGTATCAGTACTTTATTCCTTTTTGTTTTGGGATATTATTTCATTGTATGAATATAGCACATTTTGCAGAGAAGGCAATGGCAACCCACTCCAGTACTCTTGCCTGGAAAATCCCATGGACGGAGGAGCCTGGTAGGCTGCAGTCCATGGGGCCGCTAGGAGTTGGACACAACTGAGTGACTTCACTTTCAATTTCACTTTCATGCATTGGAGAAGGAAATGGCAACCCACTCCAGTGTTCTTGCCTGGAGAATCCCAGGAGCGGGAGCCTGGTGGGCTGCCATCTAGAGGGTCGCACAGTCAGACATGACTGAAGCAACTTAGCAGCAGCAGCACATTTTGAATATCCTTTTATCAGTCGATAGACATTTAGGTTCTTTCTTCTTTTTAGCTATTACGAATAATACTTTAGTGATCATTGTGTACAAGTTTTTGTATGAACATGTGTTTTCAGTTCTCTTGGGTATAAATCTAAGAGTGGAATTACTAGGTCATATGGTAACTCTATTCCAGTGTTTATCTTTTTAAAGTAACTTTTGTTAGTTATTTTTTCTCCCTATTAAAGTATCATATAACCAGTGTAGAATTGGGAAATTCAGGAAAGTCTGAAAAATATGTAGATTCACATTTACTATTTATTATATGCTAAGTACCCTGCTAGAGGGCTTCCCTGGTGGCTCAACAGTACAGAATCTGCCTGCAATGCAGGAGATGCTGGTTGGATTCCTGGGTCAGGAAGATCCCTGGAAAAGGAAATGGCAACCCACTGTGCTCTTCTTGCCTGGGAAGTGCCATGGACAGAAGGGCCTGGTGGGCTATAGTCTATGGGGTGGCAGAGTCAGACGCACCTTAGGACTGAGTAACAACCCTACTAAGGTTCCTTACATTAAGTACTTTACTTACTTCTCATAGAAACCTTAGAGATAGGCATTTTCAGTGTATCCAGATGAAGAAACTGAGGCTCAGAGAGATGAGTGATCCATCCAGAGTCACACTGCCAGTAAGTAACTGAGACAGGATTCAAAGCCAGTTTGTTTGACTCCAAACCCCTTGTCATAACCGACTTACAGTATGTCCTCCCAGGAATCCAGACTCAATGCAGTACGTTTTGTAGATTTCCTTTCCTTCCTTCTTTTTTTTTGACTATGCCACATGGCTTGTGTGTTGTTAATTCTCTGACCAGGGATCAAACTCGTACCCCTTGCAGTGAAAGCGTAGAGTCCCATCACTGAACCACCAGAGACGTCCCAATGGCGGCTGCATTCTTGAAATCCCCTATTATTGGACATTCAGGTTATTTCCTGAGTTTTGCTATTATAAACAAAACCATGATGAATATTGTTGTAATCAAATCTTTGTCCACATCTCCAACTTTTTCCTTATTATAGATTCTTAGCAGAGAGATTGATGGAGTTAAGTTAGACTATCCTTGGGAGGAAAAATCACCAAAAACTTTTATTCAAACTCGCTTAAACAATTAGGAAGTTTGTTATCTCACATAATAAGAAAACCCAAGATGGGGCAACTCAGGCCTGAGACAGTCAGTTGACTCAACCCTGCATCAAGGGCCCTATGTCTTTCTAACTTTTGTCTCCACAGGGCATGGCCCTGTCCTCTGCTGGTGGTTCACCTGTGGTCCTGTGATGGTGGCCACTTTTTCTAGGCAGAAGACCAGACGCAGTATTATCCATGAACATAAAGGGGTTATATTAATGATATCTTCTGTATCTTCTTTAGGAGCAAGGAAACCTTGCCCAGGAGCCTTCTGTAGCCTTCTCATTGGTCAGAGCCCATGCACTCTATTATTTAGAAATGCATTGTTAGGCTGCAAATAATAGATAACTGGCTTACTGGTTAGGATTTTTTTTCTCTCTCACATCATAAGGGACCCATAAGTAGGTAGTATTGGGCTTATCTAGGAGGATTCTCCTGGCTTTCTGCTCTGCTATCTTCACCATGTGGCTTTCATCCTCAAGGTTGTAGAATGGCTGTCAACCTTCAGTCATCACATCTGTATTCCAGTTAGGATAAATGCAAAAAATAGAGGGAACTTCTCCTAAGAAGCTTTTGCCTTTGTGTCCAAGGAGTGATGCCCTCCCCAAAGATTACTGCCACATACCATTGGCAAGAAATGGTTGCATGACTGACACTCAGTGTAAGGGAGCCAGGGGATCAAGTGTTTTAACTGGGCATCTTGCCACTCTGAGCAAATCAGGGTTCATTTTGTTAGGAAGAAGAAGCCTTCTTCCTTCTCTGTTAGGAAGAAGGGTTGGAATTGTATAGGCAACCCTGAGTGTGTCATGCAACTGTGACTGTTTCACAACCCTATGAGGAAGAGTGTGTGCGTGCATATGTGTTAAGTCACCTCAGTCATGTCCAACTCTTTGCGACCCTGTGGACTATAGCCTGCAGGCTCCCTGTCCATGGGATTCTCCAGGCAAGAGTATTGGAATGGGTTGCAATGCCCTCCTCCAATAGGATCTTCCCAACCCAGGAATCAAACCCGCATCTCTTACAGCTCCTGCTTTGGCAGACGGGTTCTTTACCACTAGTACCACCTGGGAAGCCCCATAAGGAGTGTGTACTACTTATTAACGTATACCTTTTAAAATGTTAAAAGCATATCTTTCATACAAATAACTTAGTGAACTTGAATCAGAATTTTGCTTAATTCATTAATGGGGGAACTGGGAAAATGACAAAGCCAGTCAAAAGATGGTACGGAACACTAATACCTATATCTCTGTGTAACTGTGTCAGTAAAAAAAAGGAATCCTGAAATAAGATTACTAAGTCAGATACAAATCTGGTTGATGTCCTTCAGGGCAATAAAACCTCTGGAGTTTAAAAAAAGAAAAAACCCTCTGGAGTTACCTTTTCTACATGACAAAAATAATTTACATTGGATCAACTTTCTACAAGTTGACATTTAACTTTAGAGAGTCTAGGTTCTGATCAGTAATAAACAGTCAAAACAAGTGACATCACCCAGAGAGTGAGATGACCCTTAGCATCTTCACCCAACTGCTTGCCAGACAGCATTTCTCCAAGTAAGGTCCCCAGCCCAGTAGCTTCAGCATCACCTGGGTGCTTGGCAGGAATGCACGTGTTCAGGCCACCCAGACCTGCTGCGTCTATTCCCTGGAAGTGGCCAGTCTGCTACTGCAATGCAGGCTCGAGTTGGGGAGCCACTATTCTCGCACAACAGTGAAAGGATGGGATGCCATCTTTTAAAGATGTTATTCCAAGTTTTGGATAATTTTTTTTAATATACCCAGTACATACAGTATAAGAGGGTTCCCTTTTCTCCACACCTTTTCCAGAATTTATTGTTTGTATGTATTGTAATTTATTGTTTTGGTGATAGCCATTCTGACCAATGTGAAGTGGTACTTCATTGTGGTTTTAATTTGTGTTTCTTGGAATCTAGAAAAACGGTGCAGGTGAACTTATTTGCAGGGTAGAATATAGACGCAAACGTAGGAACAGGCTTGTAGACACAGCAGGGGAAGAGGAGGGTAGGACAGATCGAGAGGGCAGCACTGACATGTAGACGCTGCCGTGTGTGAAATAGACGGGTAGTGGGAAGCTGCTGTGTAGCTCAGGGAGCTCAGCTCGGTGCTCTGTGATGACTTAGGGTATGGGGTGGAAGGGAGGCTTCAGAGGGAGGGAACACGTGGATATATACAAGTAGACTTAAAAAGAAATGCACAATGTGAGAGTTAAGTTTTATTAGGGGCAAAATGAGGGCAGTCCGGGAGGCAGCACCTCACATAGCTTTGAGAAACTGCTCCAGAGAGGTAGGGAGGGAAAGGTCAGTAGATATGAGATTTTGGTGAAGAGAGAGTACATGCAATCAAGCACATATTTTTTCCAGAAGATTTCCGCTAGGCTTGTGAAGCTTTTGCTAGTCACGAGGAACAGTCATCACCATCAAGGATTTTAGTGCTTTTTTAGATGGAGGGAGATACGAGAATTAGGCTCATAAAATCAGCTCCTAAAAATATCTGAAGACCTGTCGTACTAGTTTTTCCTTGAGCACAGAGTGCCTCCTTTCTGCTTTCCACTCTGAACTCCTTTCAGGGGGTGGGTCAGCTGTAGCAGCATGTGATTTAATCCTTGTAGAGGTAGATGGCAAATGCCCGTGGCAGGTGGCATTTGTGGTTGACGTACATACCGCCAATTCACGTTGTTGCACAGCAGAAATGAACACAGCATTGTAGCAATTGTGCTCCAGTTAAACAATAAATAAATAAAAAAAATAATATGTATGGCAGAAGCCAATACAATATTGTAATTATCCTTCAATTAAAAATAAATGAATGAAGAAAAAATAATAATAAACCCAGGGCTCCTGCAGCAGGGAAGCAGGGGAACAGCAGTTGGGTCTCCTGTGAGCAGTGTTGGAGGTGGACACCACAGGGCAGGGGACCACAGTGGAGACGGCTGTCCAGCCTGCCCTCACCTGCCCTGCCTCTTCCCCCAAGGTGTACAAATGTGTGGTCAAGAGCTGTGCGCAGACCTTCCCGAAGCTGGACACGTTCCTGGAGCACATCAAGAGCCACCAGGAGGAGCTGAGCTACCGCTGCCACCTCTGTGGCAAGGACTTCCCCTCGCTGTACGACCTGGGTGTGCATCAGTACTCGCACAGCCTCCTGCCGCAGCACAGCCCCAAGAAGGACAGCGCCGTCTACAAGTACGTTACACCCCTTCCCTCTCCCCACAGGAAGCCCGGGGGTCCATTCCCTGGGTGATTCCAACTGCTCAGGTCCAGCGGGACATCTCAAAGGGGAATCTGAAGCTTCAGGGTCCAGCCTGGGGGAGTGGGTTGAGTGCCTTGGCACTGAGGGGGGAGAAAATGTGGGCCCTCCTTGTATCATTCTTCAACTTGGCAAGCATGCAACCTTAAAAAAAAAAATCTTAGAAAAGGAAAGCCAATTTTTCCTTGTTCATAGCAGAAAAAAGATTTGTTTTTCCATAAAGTAAAATATTATGAAAATAGTATTTTGTCTGAACACTTAGAATGGTACACTGATTTTTTTTCTTTTTTTTAGCTGCACTTGGTCTTGGTTGCTGAACACAGGCTTTCTCTAGTTGTGACAAGCGGGGGCTACTCGCTAGTTGCGTTGTTCAAGCTTCTCATCGTGGTGGTTTTTCTTGTTGCAGAGCATGGGCTCTGGGGTGCGGGCTTCAATAGTTGTGGCTCATGGGCTTAGTTGTCCCGTGGCATATGGGATCTTCCTGGACCAAGAATTGAACCTGAGTCCCTACATTCATCAGCTGATGGATTCTTAACCACAAGACCATCAGGGAAATCCTATATCGATTCTTAAATGAAAAAAATGCACAAGTGTGTATTTGAAAGCAAAAATCATAAAAATAAGGTTAGTATGTTTTATAATCTATAGAATTTAGGTTAAAGTTGGAGCTATATGCTGATTCTTAGAGTGGGACAAGGAATGAATTAAATTTGTATTTTATTAGGGGTAATTTTTCTACAACCCTTTACATGGCTGTAGGCTTCTGTTTCCGTCATAAAGAAGGTTCCTTTAGCAGAAATGATGAAGGACTCCCTCCGTTTTGCCATATGCTTTTGGTCCTTATAACTTCCGATCATTCTCTTTGGATCCGTTGGTCTTGTAATTGTCCTTGTCATTCTCGTTGGAGCTATTGAGCTTGTGTTCATCCTTGTAGAATCTCCCTTCCTCGAGAGCTTTCTGGCTCCACCCCCAGAATTCCGTGGCTTGGAGGAACCCCTCACTGTTGCTCTCCATTCATTTTGCTGTGCATTAGCCTTATGTCATTTGGGAGCAGCTGCCTCACAAAACCTAGCACATGGGAATAGGTATTAGTTGGGGGGGAAAATAGGAGTTTTATCCGTTGGTCTTGTAATTGTCCTTGTCATCTCGTTGGAGCTATTGAGCTTGTGTTCATCCTTGTAGAATCTCCCTTCCTCGAGAGCTTTCTGGCTCCACCCCCAGAATTCCGTGGCTTGGAGGAACCCCTCACTGTTGCTCTCCATTCATTTTGCTGTGCATTAGCCTTATGTCATTTGGGAGCAGCTGCCTCACAAAACCTAGCACATGGGAATAGGTATTAGTTGGGGGGGAAAATAGGAGTTTTTGTCCAGGGACTTCTAGTTCATTAGTGAATATTTTCATGTTAGAATAATTTTGCTTCTCTGTGCAGACTTGTATCTGCAGGAAGTTGGCTGATGACCTGTGTTAATGCACACCCCCAAGCCTGGCCCACCTCTAGCTCCTGGGTGAGGCTTCTGGGTTTCAGAAATAAGTAAACAGACTTTGAGTCTAGAATGCATAGACTGCTTAGGGAGACAGGAATGTATGTATTCTTACTATATGCTGTGATAAAATGCTGCAATAGATATATATACCCATGGTGATAGGTAGGGCAAGGCACAGTATCCCAGGAGCAATGATATTTGAACTGAGTTTTGAAGGATGAATAGGAGTTTGCCAGGTAGACAGTGGATGGCCAGGAGTACCTTCCTAGCAGGAGGAACAGCAACTGTAAAGATAGGAAATAAAATAGCAATTGCTTTAGAATGCCTGTTCTGTAGAATGGAAGTGAGAGGAGATGTTTAGATGGGGCCTGGGAGAAAAAGTGGGGGCCAGGGCCTGAGGATCTTGTAGAAATCACAGGAGCTTTAAGAAGCTGGCAGGGGGACTGGGCTCAAGAAATGGGGTAGAGGGCATCTGACCCTGAGGGAGATTGGGAAATGGGCCCCCAGAGGCAAGAAAGCCAGGTGAACTCTGACCAGCTAAGGGTTGATTTCTGGATAACGATGAGTAATTCCCATTTGTAGAGAGCATTTGCTTTTGCCCTTCCAATCTGTGGAACTTCAAGTCCCTGTAGCTGTGTGGCTCTCTGGAGTGAGATGCCAAGTAAAAAGAAGGGAGTACCTGAAGGTGCCTTGATCTGACTTAAGGACATTGAGCCCTGCCTTCCTGGGATGTAGGTGGTATCAGTCAGTTCAGGTGGCTATAACAAAATATTAGAGACACATGAGAGAGAGAGGGTGCCCTTTCTCTCTGGTCTTTTGTTTTCTTTTTTCCTTCTTTAGCTGCATTGGGGCCTAGTTGGAGCACTCAGAATCTTCAGTTGCAGCTTGAGGGTTCTTTGCTGTGCCGTGTAGGCCTCTCTCTAGTAGTGGTGTGGGCTTCTCTCTAGTTGTGGCATGCGGGCTCCAGAGCACGTGGGCTCAGTAGTTGAGTGCATGGGCTTAGTTGCCCCTCAGCATGTGGGATCTTAGTTCCCTGACCAGGGATTGAACCCACATTCCCCGTGCTGGAAGGCAGATTCTTAACCACTAGACCACCAAGGAAGTCCCTGCTCTTTTCTTATAAGGGCACTAATCTCATCTGGAGGCTCCCACTCTCATGATCTCACCTAGACCTAAGCACCTCCCAGAGGCTCCATCTGCAAATACCATTACACTGGGGATCAGGACTTCACCATATGGATTTTGGAGGAACCTAGTTCAGCCCATAGCTGTGGTATTCTCCCCATTGCAAAGATGAAGACATTGAGGCTCAGAGAGGAGATGTTAGCATTCCGTTATACATGGATAGGCTGTAATTTATTTAACATGTCCCGTACTACAGGTTAATTGGGTCATTTCCAGTTTATCATTATTATAAACAACATTACAGGGAACAACTTTGGACCTTTATCTTTGCTCATTTGTAAATAAGTTCCTAGAAATAATTTTGCAGGTCAGAGATCAGAGAAGGGTTTACAAAAGATTAATTACAACCTGAAAAAATAAATTTATGTGCATACAATGCAGTATTTTATTTTATTTTATTTTTTATTTTTTCAAATTATTTATTTTTGGCTGTGCCAGGTCTTAGTTGTGCCATGTGGGTTCTAGTTCCCTGACCAGGGATCGAACCCTAGCCCGCTGCATTGGGAGCATGGAGTCTTAGCCACTGGACCACTAGGGACATCCCAACAATGCAGTATTTTAAAACTACAGGAATGCATAGAATGAAAAGGAAATCACTATCCATCCTGACCCACTTCCACATCCCACAGGCAATCACTTTCAAGAAGTGTTTCTTTTAAACTTACTTTGAGGGACTTCCCTGGTGTTCCAGTGCCTCAGAGTCCAAGCTCCCAATGCAGGGGCTCCAATCCTTGGTCAGGGAACTAGATCCTATATGCCATAACTAGAGATCCCGCATGCTGCAGCCAAGACCCATTGCAGCCAAATAAATAAATAATATTAAAAAAAAAACCTTACTTCGACATAATCTCAGACTTCTAAAAAAGTTATACGAATAGTACAAAGAATTCCCATACATATCCTTCACCCACATTTCCCAGGTATTACAATACTAACCACACTGGCTGTGTCATACTCTGAGCTTTTTGAGAATAATTTGCAGACACCATGCTCTTTTACCTTTTCTCTTTCATGTGTATTTTCTAAAAACAAGGATAACCTCTTCCATAAAAGCATAGTGTAGTTATCAAAATTAGGAAGTTAAATCAATATAATTCTGTTTCCACATTTATAGACCTTTTGCAGAGATTTCCAATGGTTCCAATAGCATCTTTTATAGATGAAGAAGAAACTTTCTGGTCCCAGGGTCCAGTCCAGGATCACACATTACATTCGGTTGTCCTTGTCTCTTCAGTCCTTTTTTTGCTGAAACAGCTCTTTGTGTCTTTGTCTTTCATGACCTTAGTATTTTGAGAGAGCAGAAGCCAGGTATTTTGTAGAATGCGCTCAGGTTGGTCCAGGATCGACACTTTTGGCAGGAGCATCACAAAGTGACATTGTGTCTTTCTCAGCACGTTGTATCAGGAGACCCATGACATCGGTTTTCCTTGTTGCTGGGCATGTTACCTTGCATGATTTAGTTAGGGTGACATTTCTGGCCGGGAGTTTTATTTTAATGGTCTTGCGAAACTGCCTCCCCTGCAAACCTGTGCCTCCTGCCACCAGAGCCTGAGCCCTTCCTGTCTTTCTCCCACCAGCTCACAAAGTCTCTGCCCTCCTGGTAGCATGGCTCCCACCCCACCCACTCCTTCTTTGTTGCCATTTGTTGGCATTTAGCTTGTGGTTTTCAGGTTGTGGCCCGAGGGGGAGTCCCTGGGGCCCACCACAGGTGAAGCCTCCCTGTGTGTTTCCCACCATGACCCTGGTGTACAGATGGCAGAGCCCACAGTTCTGTTTTTAGCATGAATTGCCCACCTGCCTCTAGCTTTCCTCATTGGTACTGCATTGTAAACGGGCCCAATTGCTGGCCAGTGTTTTCATGGTGGGAAGACAGTGGGGTCTTTTCTTTAGTGTGGCTTGTGGCCTGAAACTGTTGTTTTGCAGGTATGTTAACCAGTGATGGTGGAGGAGGGGTGTGGCTGGTTCCCTCCAGCCCCACGCATGCTCTCTCACCTCTCGGATCCTCCCCATTCAGGTGTGTCAAATGCGTCAACAAGTACTCCACACCTGAGGCGCTGGAGCATCACCTGCAGACCGCCACTCACAACTTCCCCTGCCCGCACTGCCAAAAGGTGAGGACCCCTGCCCTTTCTGGTGAGACAAAAGTAGGGGGCAAGAGGTGACAGAGCGAAGACCCCACTGTCTCCTCTTCTCCTGCCTCGTCACATGCAGGCCAAGCTTGGGGTTGTCTCTGCAGACAGCACTTCTTGAGCAGTGAGAGTTCTACCTTGCCCGTCTTACCAATTGGTCACCCACCCTGGCTGGCCCGGGGTTGCTGCTGGGGCTAGACGGGCCGGCCAGGCTGTGGAGTGAGGACTCTCTTGGGTCCAGGCCTGGCATGCAAACAGCAGCCTCCAGCTTCCTGACATCTTATTATCCTGGTTATTACCAGTTCCTTTTTAACAGTGGATCTGCAATCTCTCACTAAAGCCTGGCCCTTCACACCCATCAAAAATCCAGTCAGGGTTCCATTTTCACTTTTCCTCAAAACATAATTTTTGTAAAGTTTGTTTGAATCATGTCCATATGTTGTGATTGATTCTATTAATCTACAGATTCCGCCATCAATGCCTTTTTTTTTTTTTTCTTTTAATGTATTTGTTGAAGACCCTGGGCTTTTGGTTCTGTGGTTTCCTGAAGTCTGAATTTTGCTGATTGCACCCCTTGGTGTGTCTAGTTGGTTTCTTTGTTCTTCTCATTTTCTTACCACCGTACATGGCAGATTTCCCAGGACAGACAGTTCTGGTTTCACTTCGGCCTCATTGTAGATGTTTCTAATTTTACAGCCTAATTTGGGGATTTGGAATTTGTGGTCCAAATAAAAGGTATCATGAATTAGCAAGAACCCTGTGCCAGATGTGGTTCTGAGCATTCTATCTGAAACTGACTCATTTAACCCTAGGAGGCTGGCATACTATTTTACAGACAGGGAAACTAAGGCACTGAAAGATCATCCAGCTAGGAGATAATGGAGTAAGTAATTAGGTCTGTGTCCTTGACCACATATCTGTATCAGATGAATGAAAAAATGAATGAGTGCCCTTCCAATGCCTGGGGAAGGAGAATTTGGCTTCTGTGTTTTCTGGCTTTTTATTACCTTTCCATTTATTTCTTCGGTTATGTGTTCATTTCTTCATTCATTCCCCTGCTTGTCAGTTGTTTAACTCAGGCCCTGTGCTGGGAAATGAGAGCTCCTCTCTGCCCTCTGGGAGATCTCATGTGAGCAAAGGGCTGTTATTCAAATAGATTAGATGCTAACTTCAAAAGTGTGGGTGGACTTTCAAGGCATTGAATGTTTGGCATTGAGAAGTCAGGGAGGGCTTCACGGAAGCAGTGACCTGAGTTGGGTCTTAAAGGATGAGTAGGAGTTTGTCCTGCTAAGAGAGAAAGTCTCTCTGGGTAGAAACAACAGCCTGGGCAGAAGCTCAGAGCCAGCCTGTCTCGACTGGTCTTATGGGTGAGTAGTGGGAGCCATGAGCTTCTTATGACTGAGCGGGCACTGTGAGCCTTGACCCCTAGTGGGCAGAAAGAATGGTGTTTCCATGAGAACTGGTAATGAGGGGCCCCTTAAGCCCGTAATGTGGTGCGGGTGGTGAGTCAGACCTGATGCTGACTCCTGTGTCCTGCCAGGTATTTCCTTGTGAACGGTACCTGCGGCGTCATCTGCCTACTCACGGCAGCGGGGGCAGGTTCAAGTGCCAGGTGTGTAAGAAGTTCTTCCGGCGTGAGCACTACCTCAAACTGCATGCTCACATCCACTCAGGTGGGTACCCACCCCCCGGCAACTTCTGCTCAATCCCCAGCTCCCTCCCCTAGACACCCTCTCAGCTCCCCTTTCCATCTCCCTCTGGCCTTCCTTCCCAGTTCCTTCAGCCTGCTTCCTCAGCATCCACCTGCCCACCCCCTTCCTTCTCTTCATCCCCCACCCGATCTCCTTCCTGGCCCCCTACCCATCTGCCGTCTCAAGGGAACAAGAGGTTCCCACCAACACTGTAGTAGAGATGAGCCTCTGGAGGCTGGTAGAGGGACTCCTGGCTCTGCCTCCAGGAATCATCCCCTTGAAAGCATTCTGAGCCCCGGAGACTGGGCCCACTGTTCTCGATACAGAGTTCCTTCCCACACCTTAACCTTTTTAATGGCTGCAGACTGTTCCACTGTAATCAGAATTACCTCAGTCGTTGGATTGTCACATTTCAAAAAGTACTTATTCATCTTAGAGAGGAGGACAGAGAGGAAATAATGGCAGGAAATAAAACAGCCCAATCATAGACCTTTTCCAAAGGGCAGGTTGTGACCCCCTGACCCCTGTCAGATGAGAGCTGCTCTCCATGTCCCACCCCCACCAGCCCCACCTGTGGAATCTGCAGCAGACAATTTGGGATGACTCAAGTGGGCTCCGGGCCATACTGCTGAGCTGTGGGATCTTAGTTCCCCCAAACACGAAGTGTGCACCATGAACCTCAGTTTTCTCATCGAGGACTCACCTTATGGTTTGTTGTAAGGATTCAGTCAGATAAGATGTGATTGCCCCCTCCTGTGGGCTTCCCTTGTGACTCAGCTGGTAAAGAATCCGCCTGCAACGCAGGAGACCTGGGTTCAGTCTCTGGGTTGGGAAGATCCCCTGGAGAAGGGAAAAGGCTACCCACTCCAGTATTCTGGCCTGGAGAAGTCCATGGGGTCGCGAAGAGTTGGATGTGACTGAGCGACTTTCACTTTCATTTTTCACTTTCCCCCTTCCCGTGTGGGGGACCCCATTTCAGTAATCGCCATAACCGTCCACCTGGTCACCCGTGCCTCAGGCTCGTCCTTGACTCTCTTCCTCTCCTGCCTCACAGCCAGTCCATTGGCAAGGGCTGCCGGGTCTGCGTTCTCAGCATCACCAGGACTTGGCCACTTCCCATTTCTTGTACCAGCCTCCTTCCTGCCTGAGCCCACACCGCCCTCAGTCTGCTCTCCTCCCGCAGTCAGATCCTGGCCCTCCTCCCCTCGGCCCCGCTGTGGCGTCTCATTCGGCTCAGAGTAGAAACCTTTTCTCTCAGGCCTGGCTGCCTTGCCCACTTCCTCTTCTGCCTCCTGTTCCCTTCCCTGCTCCTTGCACTTGGTTCCTCAGACACACCCAGCACCCTGCCTCTCCCCCTGCCTGGACTCACTCCCAGTGTCTGCCAGGCTCACTCCACCACCTCAGGGCTCACCTCAGGTGTTGCCTCATCGGAGAGGCCTTCCCTGCCCCTCCTAACTGAAGCAGCCCCTTCGTCTCCTTGGCAAAGCAAAGTCCTGAGGAAGGAGAGAGAGGTCTTCCCCAGGCCACCTCTCTAAAGGAGTTGCTGCCATCTGGTGGGGACCCCTGTGCTCCAGATTCAGACTCCCTCTCAGGGCACTCTGGGCCCCCTCAACGGGGTTTCCTCCTTCAGGTGAGAAGCCCTACAAATGCTCAGTGTGTGAGTCCGCATTCAACCGCAAGGACAAGCTGAAGAGACACATGTTGATCCATGAGCCATTCAAGAAATACAAATGCCCCTTCTCGTGAGTAGAGACGACCCTGGGTAGGAGGGGCAGCTCTACCAGCTGTGGGGTGGAAGAGGGCCGGGGCTGAGGGCGTAAGGCCCACTCACCTTTTGTCCTGTCCCGGGTCCTGCCTGCCTGCCTCACTTCCCACCCTGCTTCCCTGCCCGGCTTCCAGGGTAGATGAGGGCTGGCAGAGTGGCCAACAAGAGTCCTGGGCTTAGCGCGCTCCCCTGACCATTGTTTTGGGTTCTAGGACACACACGGGCTGCAGTAAGGAGTTCAATCGGCCAGACAAGCTGAAGGCTCATATCCTCTCTCACTCCGGTAAGTTGTTCCTGCACCTGCCGGGAAAGTCTGGTTCAGCTCGAGCCTCCTGGGCAGGACCCTGGAAAGAACAGGCACGTCTCGTGAGACTTAGTATCCCTGCCTGACACCTCCTAGCCAGGAGACTCTTGCTCCCATGAGCCCCACCTACGTTTGGGTCCTCAGGGTGTGCAGAGGTGAGTCAGCACAGCCTCCAGGTGGAGAAGGAAGCCGATTCATGAGATGACTCTATCAGAGAAGCGCCCACTGTGATGGGGTCATGTGGGAGGGAGATCCGATTCCGAGTGGGTCCAAGATGAGGCCCGGAGAAGGCAATGGCACCCCGCTCCAGTACTCTTGCCTGGAAAATCCCGTGGATGGAGGAGGCTGGTGGGCTGCAGTCCATGGGGTCACTAAGAGTCGGATACCTCTGAGCATCTTCACTTTCGCTTTTCACTTTCATGCACTGGAGAAGGAAATGGCAACCCAGTCCAGTGTTCTTGCCTAGAGAATCTCAAGAGACTGAGGAGCCTCATGGGCTGCTGTCTATGAGGTCGCACAGAGTCGGACACGACTGAAGCGACTTAGCGGCAAGATAAGGACAGAGGGGTTCCTTGGTCCCCTCGGCAGAGAAGGGCAGCTGGGATGTGGAGTAGGGGTCTGCATGTCACTCCTCAGTTTCTAAGGGGCTCCCCGGAGCCCCCCCCCAAGATCGCTGCTTCCCTGGAGCAGCTTGGCTGGTTTCCCACATCCATGTGCCATTTGGTCTGGAACACGATTTCTCAGTGTCAGCACTATTGATGTTTTGGATAATTCTTTGTCGTGGATATCTGTCCTGGGCACTGCAGATTGTTTAGCAGCATTTCTGCCTCCAGGGGACAAGCCAAGAAATCCCTGGGTAGTAAAGTCACCGCTGATAAAAAGCCACTGGTTTCCAGAAAGGATCTAGTTTGAAATCTGGGAGAGTAGATTGAGGACTTGGAGACAAAGAGCCTAGGTTGGATTCTTGGCATTACCACTGTCTTGCTCTATGACCTCAGGCAAGTTTCTGCCCCTCTCTAAGCCAGCATTCCAGGGAAACTGAGGGAGCCATGGCACAAGCTGTGTGTGGGATGGAGTTGACTTAACAGTGAACATGGAGGCACCAGTGATTCACCCAGTGAGTGATAACTGAGAATCTACCACATGTCAGACACTGGGGGTGCCATGAGGGAGTCAGGCAGAGCCCCACCCCACTCTCCTGGGAAGCTTAGCATTTAGTGGCAGAGATAAAAAATGAACAGCAAACAAATAAGCATATTAAACTAAAATATGCTGAGTTCAAAGATGGAAATAAGCAGAGTGAAAGGGCAGAGAATAAAAGAGAAGTGGGTGTTAAGGAGGACTTCTCGGAGGAGGTGACAGAAAAGCTGAGTCTGAGAGGTGAAAAGAGCCCGGAATGGCTTCCAGGGTGAGGGAGCAGCAGGAGTGAAGCCTGGAGGCAGGGCAGAGACTGGGGAGTGTTTGAGATGAGGAATGGTGGGCAGGGGGCCTAGCGCTCAGAGAGCAAGTGAGAGGAGGGGAAGGGGCTGAGAGGAGAAGAGGGTGGTCAGCCACACACAGCTCCATGGGAAACTTGGGGAATCACTAGAGGGTCTGGAGTGGGGAGTGTCATGGAGGAGTTTTACCAAGACCTCTCTAGGTGCCCTGCGGGGAGTGGTGTGAGAGGGCCTCTGCCGGGAAAGTCTGGTTCAGCTCGAGCCTCCTGGGCAGGACCCTGGAAAGAACAGGCACGTCTCGTGAGACTTAGTATCCCTGCCTGACACCTCCTAGCCAGGAGACTCTTGCTCCCATGAGCCCCACCTACGTTTGGGTCCTCAGGGTGTGCAGAGGTGAGTCAGCCACAGCCTCCAGGTGGAGAAGGAAGCCGATTCATGAGATGACTCTATCAGAGAAGCGCCCACTGTGATGGGGTCATGTGGGAGGGAGATCCGATTCCGAGTGGGTCCAAGATGAGGCCCGGAGAAGGCAATGGCACCCCGCTCCAGTACTCTTGCCTGGAAAATCCCGTGGATGGAGGAGGCTGGTGGGCTGCAGTCCATGGGGTCACTAAGAGTCGGATACCTCTGAGCATCTTCACTTTCGCTTTTCACTTTCATGCACTGGAGAAGGAAATGGCAACCCAGTCCAGTGTTCTTGCCTAGAGAATCTCAAGAGACTGAGGAGCCTCATGGGCTGCTGTCTATGAGGTCGCACAGAGTCGGACACGACTGAAGCGACTTAGCGGCAAGATAAGGACAGAGGGGTTCCTTGGTCCCCTCGGCAGAGAAGGGCAGCTGGGATGTGGAGTAGGGGTCTGCATGTCACTCCTCAGTTTCTAAGGGGCTCCCCGGAGCCCCCCCCCAAGATCGCTGCTTCCCTGGAGCAGCTTGGCTGGTTTCCCACATCCATGTGCCATTTGGTCTGGAACACGATTTCTCAGTGTCAGCACTATTGATGTTTTGGATAATTCTTTGTCGTGGATATCTGTCCTGGGCACTGCAGATTGTTTAGCAGCATTTCTGCCTCCAGGGGACAAGCCAAGAAATCCCTGGGTAGTAAAGTCACCGCTGATAAAAAGCCACTGGTTTCCAGAAAGGATCTAGTTTGAAATCTGGGAGAGTAGATTGAGGACTTGGAGACAAAGAGCCTAGGTTGGATTCTTGGCATTACCACTGTCTTGCTCTATGACCTCAGGCAAGTTTCTGCCCCTCTCTAAGCCAGCATTCCAGGGAAACTGAGGGAGCCATGGCACAAGCTGTGTGTGGGATGGAGTTGACTTAACAGTGAACATGGAGGCACCAGTGATTCACCCAGTGAGTGATAACTGAGAATCTACCACATGTCAGACACTGGGGGTGCCATGAGGGAGTCAGGCAGAGCCCCACCCCACTCTCCTGGGAAGCTTAGCATTTAGTGGCAGAGATAAAAAATGAACAGCAAACAAATAAGCATATTAAACTAAAATATGCTGAGTTCAAAGATGGAAATAAGCAGAGTGAAAGGGCAGAGAATAAAAGAGAAGTGGGTGTTAAGGAGGACTTCTCGGAGGAGGTGACAGAAAAGCTGAGTCTGAGAGGTGAAAAGAGCCCGGAATGGCTTCCAGGGTGAGGGAGCAGCAGGAGTGAAGCCTGGAGGCAGGGCAGAGACTGGGGAGTGTTTGAGATGAGGAATGGTGGGCAGGGGGCCTAGCGCTCAGAGAGCAGGTGAGAGGAGGGGAAGGGGCTGAGAGGAGAAGAGGGTGGTCAGCCACACACAGCTCCATGGGAAACTTGGGGAATCACTAGAGGGTCTGGAGTGGGGAGTGTCATGGAGGAGTTTTACCAAGACCTCTCTAGGTGCCCTGCGGGGAGTGGTGTGAGAGGGCCAGGGCGAGGCAGGCTAGCCAGAGAGGGGAGATGATGGCCACCTGGCAAAGTTAGCCACGGTGTGGGGGCTGAGCTTGCTGTTCCAGGCAGAGGGAAAGAGCACATGGAGAGGCCCAGAGGTGGGAGGCTAGCACAGGAGAAGTGGCTGGGGAAAGAGGGAGATAAAACTGGTGGGAGCAGGGCCCAAGTCACGCCCCTGCTCACAGGGCAAGCTGAGAAACCGGGTTTTACTCCCAAGTGCCAAGGCAGCTGTGTAGGGTGAAGGGTCTGGGCGCCTCTCACGGCCTTCCCCTCTCTCCGCAGGCATGAAGCTCCACAAATGCGCCCTGTGCAGCAAGTCCTTCAGCCGCCGCGCCCACCTCGCCGAGCACCAGCGTGCCCACACAGGCAACTACAAGTTCCGCTGCGCTGGCTGCGCCAAGGGCTTTTCCCGCCACAAATACCTCAAGGACCATCGCTGTCGCCTTGGCCCCCCAAAGGACAAGGACCTGCAAGCCCGGCGGCCCCCCCGGAGGCGGGCAGCCCCCCGCAGCAGCAGCGGCAGTGGGCACAAGGTGGTGACCCCTCTGCCTGGCCCGCTCGGGCTGGAGGAGCTGAAGGACACAGGGGCTGGGCCCATGCCCGAGGCCGCCCCAGGCAAGCCGCCCTTCTCGGAGCCAGAGGCCGTGCTGTCCATCGTAGTGGGGGGCACGGTGGGGGGTGAACCTGAGCTGGTAGTGCCTGGGCATGCTGAGGGCCTGGGCTCCAACCTGGCGCTGGCGGAGCTGCAGGCAGGGGCTGAGGGCTCGTGTGCCATGCTCGCTGTGCCTGTCTACATCCAGGCCTCGGAGTGATGGGTCCATGGTGTTTGCTCCTGCATCCTTGCTGATGCTCATCTTTAGGTCCAGAGCCCCTGGGAGCAGACCAGAGAGCCTGCCCAGTGGAAGTCAGCCATTGGTCAAAATCCTTTTGGAACGTCATCTGTAAACCCTGGCCCAAGGCCACCTCGCTGTGTTCCCTGTCCTGCTGGGAAGCCCTGCACCATTCTGGGATCCGAGGCAGCTGAGCCTGAGCGGCCCAGGGTCTGGCTGGTCCAGGCTGGTGGTTGGGCTGCCTAAGAGGGAAGACAGGGCTGTCCCATCCACCCTTCCTCTAGGCTGCCAGGGGGCAGCCTCTAACTAAGCTGCTGAGGCCTGAGATAGTTAGAGCCCTTATCTGTTGAACCTTTTCACATGCAGTTCCTCCCAACATCCCCAGTGACTCTGTAATGTAGGCATGTAGGAGGCACTCGAGTGTCATGGTTAGAGTGGAACTGTCAGCCAGATCTGGCTTCAGATCCAAGCATTGACACTTACTTGCTGTGTGACCTTGGGTAAGTCACTTCCCTTCTCTGGGCCCCGCATTCCGTATCTGTACAATGGGGCTTATGACAGTACTACCTCATAGGGCTGTCATCAGGATCCAGTATGATGAAGTGTGCAAAGAATTTGGCATAGTGCTCAGCACTGATCAAGTGCTCAATAAATGTTTTTTGTTTTGTTTTGTTTTTTTATCAAAAATGACTCAGGCCCTACCTTTGGCAGTTTCTTTCTTAGCCCCTAGGTGGCAACAGTGCCCCCTCCAAAGCACATGGGGGCTGAGGGGTCCCTTGGCTCCTCACTCACAACTGTCCTGCCCCAATAACCACAGAGAGGTTTGATGCATACAGAAGTTATTTTAGATCATGACCCATGGAAACCCCCCGAGGAAGGGGTTTATAACTCACTTTTGAAAATGCAGAATCCTGGGTTTTAGCTTAAAACCCTCTGCGATCAGAAACTCTAACCAAAAGACCATCTCTAAATGGCCATAGATACTCTATCATCCAGCATTACCTTCCCTGTCTCCAGCTAGTCCAGGGGGAAAGCCCACCAGGCTTCCTGGGAGGCAGGGAGGAGAAAAAGGGGCCTTGACCAGTGCTTTCTTATTTATCTTCACCACCTTGCTGGACCACATTGCTTCAGGTGCGGGAGAGGCCTCTGAGGCTCGAGATGGGACAGGACGGGATTCTAGAGGACTGTTGGACACAATCTAATCACAGAGTTTCCCTGAAGAGGACATCCCTCAGACATCTGTGTTTGGGCCTGTGGCTGGAGCTCAGACCAAGGCTGACTTCCCCACATCCTCAGGAGAGGGTGTGATGTGGTGGGAGGGATGAGTGAGGCAGCCTTGCACAGTAGAGGGGGTGAGGGCAGTAAGTGTACCTGGCCCAGCTGTCAGAAGGGCCAGGGGAGGGACTGTGGGGACAGGAAGTCTCAGAGGAGGAAGTAGCCTTTGACAGAGTGTTTGATGTATGGGTAGATAGAAGAAGGCATGTCAGGCAGAGCAGGGCATGAGCAAAGACTCTGAGGTGTAACAGTGATTGAGGCCTGGGGCTGGTGTGTGATCCAGGGTGACCGAGATTTGGAGGAAATGGGTCAATCACGATAATCACTAATTGCTTCAGATTTCCATTTGATGGAAGCTGTGTTGTAACCCTCTGTGTCACATCAGTTCAGTCCCATCAGGTGAGAATTGTCACTTTCCTTATTTCACAGATGAGGAAACAGAGGCCCAGAGAGGCAGAGTTTCTTGCCCACACACACACAGGAAGTCAGAGTTGGGTTTCAAGCTGGGGCCCCTGCTTCCGTGTATGCTTACCCACTCTGCTCCACTGAAATATGGGTCAGTGTCAAATCTGAGAGAGCCTTGGATGTTGGCTTAAGGAATTTTATTCTCTACAATGAATATATTTTCTATAATGAAAGCATCATGGGTGACATTAAACATTTTTTAAAAAATTGTAACAATTGTAGTAAAAAAATGTGAACAACCACATTTCCATCTTATTACAACTTTAAATTATACTTCTCTTTTTTTCCTGTCAGTGTACACATGCGTGCACTTGACTAGGCACTTAGGTCATGCCTGGTGTGTCCGAAGCACTTTAAGGTGAGTGCTACTTTTAATCACATTTGACAGCTAGGATGAGGCAAGGTTAAGCAGCCCCAAGTCACACAGCAGTAAGTGGCAGAGCCAGGCCCCCAAACAAGGGCCATATTAAGATCAGGTCTAATACTTAAAAGATGTGGAGTTGGATTGCGGGTGAGGAGGCTGGGGCAATATTGGGGTTCTTGTAGCTAAATCTGTCCTAGGTTGGCCTATGGGAGACTGAGGCCCAGAGAGGGGAAGGCCCACAGTCAAGGGTCACTCAAAGTTGACGACAGAGCTTCTGTAGGACAGGGTGTAGTAGAAAGAGGAGCTAACCTGGGCATCCAGGGTTTCACTCCAGACTGTGGCATCAGGCAGATCTGGGTTTGAATCCTGGCGCTGCCTCTTCCCAGCTGTGTAACTGGCAAGTTACTTCACCTCTCTGAACCTTGGGGTCCTTGTATGTCAAATGGGAAGAATGATATTAATAGTACCTACCCAATGAGATTGTTGTTGCAACTCAGAGAATTGAGCTAAAACAGATCGCAAATTGGCAGCCTACAGGTTGATAGACTGACTTTCACTGTGTTTGGAAAAAATGAAAGTGAAAGTGAAGTCGCTCAGTCGTGTCTGACTCTTTTCGACCCTGTAGACTATAGCCCAACAGGCTCCTCAGTCCATGGGATTCTCTAGGCAAGAATACTGGAGTGGGTTGCCATTTCCTTCTCCAGGGGATCTTCCTGACCCAGGGATCGAACCCAGGTCTCCCTCATTGCAGGCAGATGCTTCAACCTCTGAGCCAGCCTTTAAAAGTTATGAAATTCGAGACCTACAATCATGGAAAGTAAGAGGCATTCCCTCTGTGTCAGGAGCAAGACCATGATGTCTGCTGTCATGTCTTCAACATTATGTAGGAGGCCTAGCCAACAGCAAGACAAATAAATAAAAATTTACTGCATTCCTGTACTCCAGAAGTGATTAGAAAATATAAAAGTTGGGAGATTTCACTTAAAAATCCAAGTTTCTGAGTTCTTTTGAAAAATGGGAGGGAATTCCCCTGAAACCCACTGGTTAGGACTCCGCACTTTCACTGCTGAGGGTGTGGGTTCAATCCCTAGTTGGGGAACTAAGAGCCCTCAAGCCACAAAGCACAGCCCAAAAAAGGAAAGAAAAATGGGGTATCTGGCACTAGGGGGCAGCAGTCAAGTGGGCTCATCCTTTCAGGATGAGTTAACATATGTCTCAAAGAGGGAAAGCAAGATGGCCAGGCAGGGGCATGTGATTTTCCCTGTTCCTGGCCCACTTTACTCATTCATCTTATTTATAGACTCTGGGTAGATGACTTTGAACTTCCCTGGTAGCTCAGATGTAAAGAATCTGCCTGCAATGCAGGAGACCTAGGTTTGATCCCTGGGTTGGAAAGATCCCCTGGAAAAGGGAATGGCAACCGACTCCAGTAATCTTGCCTGGAGAATTCCATGGACAGAGGAGCCTTGCGGGCTACAGTCCTTGGGGTCACAAAGAGTCAGACATGACTAAGCATACACACATATGACTTTGAGGAACCCTGGAAATCTTTCTTCCTCTTCCAGTTTTCTGCCTCTAAGCCTCAGTTTCTCTATCAATAAACGTGGGGAGTTCAGTCATGGCTTTACTGACTGTTTACTAAGTGCCACGCCCTGTGCTCTATACCTTATTTACATGTTACTGGAGTCCTTAAGACACCCCTTGGAAGCAAGCTCTCCTATCATATCCATTTTACAGGTGGGGAAACCAAGGCTCAGAGAGGTATAGCAGCTTGCCCAAGGACTCACTGCTGGAATGTGTAGAGCTGGGCCTCCAGTCCAGGACTGACAGACTCCAGAGCTCTTGCCTAGTCTGAGGATTCCTGAAGGTCTTGCCAGCTCTGATGAGATGATTATTTTTAGAACCACTTCTCTGAGGCTCCAATCAGAGCTCGGCCACACTCTCCTCTCCAGGCCACCAGCGTCTCCTGCATGGATGACTGTATCATCAGCCTTCTCTCTGGCATCATCTGCTTTCTCTCTTTCCCCACCACGATCTCCACCACTTTGACCACAAGAGCCCAAGTGGTCTTTCTAGAGCCTGATCAGATTATGGCGCTTTCCTGTTGAAAACCCTCCATTGGCTTCCAGTCCCCCCCAGAATGAACTCTGAGGTTTTCCCTGTAGATTTCCAGGCCCTACAGGATGCAGACCTTGTCTCCTACCACTCTTCTTTCACTCCGCTCCGGCCGCACCTGCCCTCTAGCTATTCCTCTCTCCTATAAACTAGTTTTGTTGCAGGAAGGGGGACCCCTTCCAGGGCCCAGAACTGGGCTCTTGTCTAACACTCGGAAATGAATTGTCCGAGGAGACATGTGCTGACAAAGCAAGAGATTTTATTGAGAAAGGACTCCCGGGTGGAGAGCAGTAGGGTAAGGAAATCCAGGAGAACAGCTTTGCCATTTGCAGTCTGGGTTTTATGATGATGGGATTAGTTTCCAGTTTGTCTTTAACCAACCATTCTGACTTAGAGTCCTTCCTGGTTGTGCACGCCTTGTTCAGCCTAGATGGATGCCAGAGAGAAGGATTCTGGGAGGTGGTTGGACATGTGTCTCCTTTTGATCTTTCCTGAACTCTCCAGTTCGGTTCGGTTCAGTTCATTTCAGTCGCTCAGTTGTGTCCAACTCTTCGTAACCCCACGAATCATGGCACACCAGGCCTCCCTGTCCATCACCAACTCCTAGAGTCTACTCAAACTCATGTTCATTGAGTTGGTGATGCCATCCAGCCATCTCATCCTCTGTCGTCCCCTTCTCCTCCTGCCCCCCAGTCCCTCCCAGCATCAGGTCTCTTCCAGTGAGTCACCTCTTTGCATGAGGTGGCCAAAGTATTGGAGTTTCAGCTTTAGCATCAGTCCTTCCAATGAACACCCAGAACTGATCTCATTTAGGATGGACTGGCTAGACCTCCTTGCAGTCCAAGGGACTCTCAAGAGTCTTCTCCAACACCACAGTTAAAAAACATCAATTCTTCGGCGCTCAGCTTTCTTCATAGTCCAACTCTCACATCCATACATGACTACTGGAAAAACCATAGCTTTGACTAGACAGACCTTTGTTGGCAAAGTAATGTCTCTGCTTTTTAATATGCTATCTGAGTTGGTCATAACTTTCCTTCCAAGGAGTAAGTGTCTTTTAATTTCATGACTGCAGTCACCATCTGCAGTAATTTTGGAGACCAAAAAAAAAAAAAAAAAGCCACTGTTTCCACTGTTTCCCCATCTATTTCCTATGAAGTGATGGGACCGGATGCCATGATCTTCGTTTTCTGAATGTTGAGCTTTAAGCCAACTTTTTCACTCTCCTCTTTCACTTTCATCAGGAGGCTTTTTAGTTCCTCTTCACTTTCTGCCATAAGGGTGGTGTTATCTGCATATCTGAGGTTATTGATATTTCTCCCAGCAATCTTGATTCCAGCTTGTGCTTCTTCTGGCCCAGCGTTTCTCATGATGTACTCTGCATATAAGTTAAATAAGCAGAGTGACAACTCTCCGGTTGGTGGTGGCTTATTAGTTCTCTGTTCCTTACCAGGACCTCCTGTCATAAAATAACTCATGCAAATGGCTACTATGGTGCCTGGCGAGGGTGGGAGGTTTCAGTCAGTGTGTTTCCCCTAACAGTTTCTGCCTCAGGGCCTTTGCACTTACCCTCTTTCTAGAATGCTCTTTCCCCAGATTTTCCTCTAGCTGGCTCCTTCCCTCTATTCACTATTGTCCAAAAGTCTGCAGAGAGGTCTTCCCTGGCCAATCTGTTTAAAATAAACCCCACCCACTCCCGTTATTCTCTAGTCCCTTACCCTGCTTCATTTTTATTCATCTTTGACATTATATTAGACATTTCTTTATTGTCTGTTCCCTTCATTAGAAGCCCACAAGTTCAAGGACTTTTGTCTGTTTTGTTCACTGGTATATCTACAGTGCCCAGAACTTCCCTGGAATTGCCAATCAATATTTGTTGAGATACTCTGAGAAAACAAGGTCCCCTCCACAATCTCCTCCCATCTCACAGAGGCCAAGTTTCCCCAGTAATAATCCTCTATGTAGGCTGAGAGAGAGCTGGGAGGTAATGTCTGATATGAAGGGCTCTTTCCTTTGTCTTAAAAGGGAGCTGAGAATATCTGGGACAAATGAAAAGGCGGTGGCTTGGAAGTCTCAGCTGACAGAGCAGGTATCCTTCCTGGCCCAGGAGAACCGGTTGGACCCATTTTGTCACCCCTGGGGAGGAGGGAGTGACAGTGGCAGTTGCAGATGCTCCCAACCCCCAGGGTTGCCAGCATGTGCCCTGTGGGCTCTCAGGACCTGCAGGGGGTTGGTGTCACGGAGTTTAGCAATTCTACATCAGGGTTGGGGGTGACCCCCTCAACTGGCCAAGGGTGGCTGGCGTATGGTTCATCACAGAAGCTGAGGCAGGAGGTCAAGGCCCAACTTCACTGTGTCGAATCACAGAGAGTGAACTGAAGCCCAGAAAGGGGAGGGGTCTTCTCAGGCTCATTGAGTTCAGATCCAGCTCTTCTGACCTGAAGGATCATAGTGACTCTGGCGAGCCTGAGCTTCTTTGTTGGGAAAGAATTCGGAGACAAGCAGAGAAGTTAAGAAAGTAAGTGAAAGTTTATTTAAGCAAAGATATACTCTCAGAGGCAGAGGGGCAGACAGGTGAAGAACTGCTGCCCTAGGCCTCTTTGGCAATCTGGTTAGGAGGGGCCTACAAGTGAAGGGGTGGAATATTCACTGGGAAAGGAGGAGTTTGGGGGTCAGCTTCCCTGACTTTCATGGTTGGTGATGCCATCCAACCATCTCATTCTCTGTTGCCTCCTTCTCATCCTGCCTTCGGTCTTTCCCAGCATCAGGGTCTTTTTCAATGAGTTGGCTCTTTGCAGCAGGCGGCCAAAGTATTGGGGCTTCAGTTTCAGCACCAGTCCTTCCAATGAATATTCAGGACTGATTTCCTTTAGGATTGACTGGTTTGATCTCCTTGCAGTCCAAGGGACTCTCAAGAGCCTTCTTCAGCACCACAATTCAAAGGCATCAAGTCTTCGGTGCTCCATCTTCTTTATGGTCCAACTCTCACATCCAAACATGACTACTGGGAAAAACATAACTATGACTAGACGGATCTTTGTCAGCAAAGTGATGTCTCTGCTTTTTAATACTCTGTCTAGGTTCGTCATAGCTTTTCTTCTAAGGAGCAATAATCTTTTTATAATTTCATGGCTGCAGTCACCATCCGCATATATGTCACCATACATGGTTACAAATTGTTTTTTTTTTTCTTGTGCTGAAGATATTTTCAAAGAGCAATCCCAGACCCCGTCCCCACCAAAAAAAAAAAAACCAACCCTGACCTGAATCTGACTCCCTCACATTGTTATTCACAGGCATCTAGCCCCCCTGAACCACCTGAAACCATGCTGGTGGCTCACTGTAGAGGTCGCTTGACTCCCACTCTGAATTGAGGAATGTACACCTAAACTTTAAAACAGATTCTCTTTGGGAAGGAAAGCTACAGGGCAACCTGCTTGGCAGAGTGGCTGCCAGGGCATCGTTCGGGGTGCATATTAATGACCCTAGAGCTGCCACTGATCATGGGACGTTTGGCAGCTTCAGGAGCATTGAGGGCCAGCACAGGTCTCCCTCATGAACAGGCATCCAGAACATGGGACTAAAAGGTGGGCTCCCAAGCTGAATGCAGAGACCCTCAGGGAGACAGTGTCACCAGCACGAGGCACGGGAATGTGTGTCCCTCTGCACCAGACACAAAATGTCACAGTAGGTCAGAGGTTCCAACAAAGGAGCCCAGAGAGGAGCATGGAAGGAAGATGGCTCTATCTCTGGTGGCCATCTTGAAAAGGCCAAGTGTAGGTTTTGAAGCAAAACCAAAAGTCTGGGTCCCCCATCAGAAAGATGCCTACAAGGTACCAAATATATGGCAGAGTATCTTTAACCACACGGCCTTGGGTGGTTTCTACTTTTGTGGTTCTCAGTTTTCTCAACTGTAACATGGAGATGGTATAGTAATGCTTCTTTCATGGGGCTTTGGTGGATAGAGATAAGATGAGATTTTTGAGTGCGAGATATTTAGTAAACAAATCAAAACTTTGTATGCTTCTATTGTTGTTTTTACCAGGGACATTTTTTAAACTGCAATGTAACATGTTTAGTTTATGCAAGGGACACTGATCTTAAGTATAAAAATATATATTTGTATACACCCATGTGAACACCACTGGATCTTGATATAGAACCTGTCAGCACGCTCACCATGGTAATTTTGCCTGGTATATACTATCCCAGGAAGTAACTACTATTCTGTTTTCTGTCACCATTGATTATGCATGCTTTGCTGTTTTTCTACTTTGTGTAAATGGAATCATACAGTGTCTAACTTTTTTCAGTTAGCATAATATATGCAAGCTATTCAAGGGATTGCAAGTCAGGTAGCCCATTCTTTTCACATAGTTTTTAATGAGCTACTACTGAGGTAGGAGGTAGATGGGCCCCTGGGCTGGACAGTTGGTGTTTGTTAAGCGGATTTAAATTCAAAGTTTGTTCTCACCCAGACACTCCAAGGAAAAGCTAGTGTCAGAAGCTGAGCTTTGCTAAAGTGGACATAGAGTGCCCACTCCTGAGGTCAAAGACTTCTCTGTTTGCACATGTGCAGGAAGGCTGTTTGGGAGTTGAAAAAGGAGGCAATCCCACTCATAATAAATGTGGGCATGTGCCCAAAGTGTTTTGAGGTAGGATACATCTTAGAGAAAATTTGCAATGCATCTAGGGAAGGGTGCATCCACCAGTTAGGTGTGAAGAATGAAACAAGATAATTGGCCAAATGTAAACAAAGACCCTGAAGTACTGTCTTATATAAATGACTTGAATATTTATTTATTTGGCTGTGCCGAGTCTTCATTGTGGCATGCCATAATCTTTAGTTACGGCATGTATACTATTCGTTGTGGCAGTGTGGAATCTAGTTCCCTGATCAGGGATCGAACCTATGCTCCCTGCATTGGGGAGCACAGAATCTTAGCCACTGGACCACTAGGGACTTTCCCTCTATGAGTGATTTAAATGACCTTTTCATTGCGCTCCTCATTCTGGACACCTGTGCTCCTCACTGGGTGTGTGTACCTGCCTAGCTTCTGACTTAACTGCGCTCCTCCTCTTTGGTGAGGAGGCCCATATCCTTTCTCTCTGGGTACGTATTTCTGCCTTGCTTCTGTCTTAAACTGTTTCTCTGGGCACTCTCCCAAATGTTATGCTATGTCTCTAATAATAAACTTTCCTATTTTCACAGTTTTTTGCCTCCTTGAAATATTCTTGCTTTCAAGTTTGGTAAAGAGTCAGGGCCCTTTGCTTCTAGCCTCTATCCCTGGTGGTCTAATAGATAGGATTTCTGGGATTTCATCCAGGTTACCCAGTTCAATTTCTGGGCAGGGAACTAAGGTCTCTCTTCAGGACTGCTCACTGCTCTCCCTCTGAGATCAATCAGTTGGCCTCAGTTTCAAAAAGCTATGCATTTGCCCAAAAGACCAGAGACCAGAAAAAATGAAGACTAGGGAAGGCCAGTATTGCCCTGAGAATCTCTACCAAGGCAGCTGAATCCTCAGTCATGATGGCAGCTACCTTGCCCATATGTCACCACCTCCCATCTCACATACACTAGGCAACCATCATGAATTGATCTCAGCATATTTTTACAAAATGTCCTGATGCAGACTCAGACTTCTTCTCAACCCAATAACCTGAGTGACCCACAACAATTGATTGTGGTTGGTGTTAAAGATTAAGTGTTCTGCTATCATATCGCCAAGATGTTTTTCTGGGCTCCCAGAGTTATGACATGAGGGGCTCTGATAGCATCCATGGTTTTCCCCACAGCAAAATGAGACTGGTGGTGGTGAGGTCTACAAGAGTCTGCTCATTCATATATTTTTTGGGTCATGGGCTCAAACCCAGCAAGTGTTTGCTACCTGTGTGTCTGGTTGCAGCATGACTTAGCTAAGAGGGGAGAGGATGATTGCTTATATATTGAGGGGTTGCTCTACCCATTAGATGACTTGATTGGAAACCTCCCTGTTTCTGTTTTTTATTTTGATAAAAATACTGTTGTTGTTGTTTAGTTGCTCAATAGCGTCTGACTCTTTTGTGACCTGATGGACTGTAGCTCACTAGGCTCCTCTGTCCCTGGGGTTTCCCAGGCAAGAATACTCCAGTGCGTTGCCATTTCCTTCTCCAGGGGATCTTCCAGACCCAGGGATCAAACCCAAGTCACCTGCATTGCTGGCGGATTCTTTACAACTGGCAAAGCTTGTTAAAATACTGCAATGTCTCAATTACAAAACAAACTCAAGTCTGGCTTATGTTTCACAATTTATGTTGCTGAGAATTTTGACAATTCTAGAATGTCTCTTACATTTGAAAAAGTGTTTCCAACCTAGAAAGTTGGGTGAGATGGACTCTTTCATCCTTTGGAAATAGTTACCTGTAGGTGCAGGCTGGGGTTGTGGCAGATTACAGCAACAAAACATCAAGGACCGTATTCAAAGCTTGTTTTTGTCTATATGTAGATAATAGTCTGGGGAGGAGACAAGACTCATATATGTGAAATAATAGAGGAGAAGCTCCATTAAGCTCTCATTTATCTGAAACTCCGTTCCTAGGCAACAGAGTCCAGGAAGTGATTTAAAAAAAAAGTTTTTCTTCATAGGTAAGCACTTCAACTCCTCATTCAGAACAGGTTTACTCAGAACTGGTTCACTAATGCAAAAGACTGGAAGCAACAAATTAGATTGGTGGGCTTGAGGGAAATATTGGCTACTAGACTCATTGCTAATAGACAGAGAAGTGATTCCTGACAGCAAGAGACAAAGCAAAATAATGATATAAGAACCCATAACCAGTTGGCCTTTGCAATGAACGGGCAAAAAAATAAAAACAACCCTCAATACTTCTGCTACTTTTGAAAGTTTTGAGTCTTCTTCTGGTTTAATTGCTATTGTGCATAATGATGACCTAGAATAAAATACACATTTCTGAGCACCTACTGTGCTAGGCCTATGCTAAGTAAGCATCTAACACTCCCTCTCTCACACAAGCTCAGAGGTGGTCCTGTTTTTATCTCCAGTTAACAGTTTTGGGAAGGGACGCACACAGAGGAAGGGAGCTAACGTATCCCTGTAAGTATTCAAGGAGGGTTCTGAACCTTTGCAGTCCAGCTTTGCTGTTAGCCACTGCTAGGTTTCAAAGAATCAGTTGGGTGAACAAAGCATAGAAAGGCATTGCAGGTAGAGGAACAGTGTATGTGAAGATATGGCTAGTAAGTTAAGCTAGTTAGTCACTCAGTTTCTGAGTCTTGGTTGTTGTTGTTCAGTTGCTGAGTTGTACCCAAATTTTTGCAAACCCTTGGGACAGTAGCCCACCAGGATCCTCTGTCCATGGGATTCTCCAGGCAAGAATGCTGGAGTAGGTTGCCATTTCCTCCTCCAGGGTATCTTTAACTAGTGATCGGCCTGTATCTCTTGTTTAGCAGGTGGATTCTTTACTACTGAGCCACCAGGGAAACCTGAGTCTTGCTGGTGCTGCTAAGTCGCTTCAGTAGTGTCCGACTCTGTGTGACCCCATAGATGGCAGCTCACCAGGCTCCACTGTCCCTGGGATTCTCCAGGCAAGAACACTGGAGTGGGTTGCCATTTCCTTCTCCAGTGCATGAAAGTGAAAAGTGAAAGTGAAGTTGCTCAGTCGTGTCTGACTCTTCCCGACCCCATGCACCGCAGCTTACCAGGCTCCTCAGTCCATGGGATTTTCCAGGCAAGAGCACTGGAGTGGGGTGCCATCGCTGTTACTCACCTACAAAATAGTAAGTCCTAAAGGAGATCAGTCCTGGGTGTTCACTGGAGGGACTGATGCTGAAGCTGAAACCCCAATACTTTGGCCACTTGACGCGGAGCGCTGACTCATTTGAAAAGACCCTGATGCTGAGAAAGATTGAGGGCAGAAGAGGAGAAGTTGGACAGAAGATTGAGGACAGAAGATGAGATGGTTGGATGGCATCACCGACACAATGGACATGGGTTTGGGTGGCCTCCGGGAGTTGGTGATGGACAGGGAGGCCTGGCGTGCGGCGGTTCATGGGGTCACAAAGAGTCGGACACGACTCTGCGACTGAACTGAACTGAACTGAACTGAACTGAAAATAAAGTATTATCTCACACAAGCTTATGATAAGTAAATGTGAGAATGGAAGTAAAGCACTTCACAATATTTGGATCATAGAAAGTGCATAACGTTAACTGCTGTTTTATAAAATATTCTTACTTCTCTTCCTGTTTTTCCACCCCCGCCCCGACAAAACTAGTTCCAAGGAGACTACATTTCCCAGCATGCCACCCCGCCCTTTGATCCTAACTAGACCAAAAAGACGCGCCGAGTGTCTTCAGCCGGAAGACTATAGCCTCCCGGCATGCAGCGCGTCTCCTTCCATTAGCTTTGAAGCACGGGCGGCGCGTTGCCCATCGGGAGTTGTAGTCAGCGGCGTGTTTCCCTGACGCCTGCCGGGCCGGGCGTGGGGGCCTGTGGGAGGTGGCGCGGCCGGGCCCAGCTGCGGGGCGGAGGTGGAGGAGAGGCCTGCGACGGCAGGGAGCGGCGGGGAGAGGAGCGGGCGCCCGAGCCGAGCCGAGCCGGAGCGGACGGCGTAGGCCGGCGCGGCTAGCAGCAACCATGTCGGTGTTCGGGAAGCTGTTCGGGGCTGGAGGGGGTAAGGCCGGCAAGGGCGGCCCGACCCCCCAGGAGGCCATCCAGAGGCTTCGGGACACGGAGGAGATGCTAAGTAAGAAGCAGGAATTCCTGGAGAAGAAGATCGAGCAGGAGCTGACGGCTGCCAAGAAGCACGGCACTAAAAACAAGCGCGGTGAGTCGGCCGGGCCCCCTCAGACTCCTTTGGCGGACTCCACCTTCGTCAGACTTGCTCCAGTGTTTGCTCGGATCCTGAAACTCTTTCTTACCTTGTCAGACTCCCTTCCTTGCCTTTCTGGGTCCGGGACCCCTCCCCATCCGACTGCCTTCAGTGTCTCCCGGAGCCTTGGACTCCTGCATCATCACACTGTCACCCCAGCCCTCTCGTCTCAGGCTCTCCGCTCTCTGCCAGGCCCCTTCAGACCCTAATTTCACAGCACTTCTTCCTGTTCTTCCGCCTTCACTCTGTTCTTTCTCTTCCGCCTTTTCCTCCTCCCTCTTGCCTGCCCTCACCGCCCCCCACTTCCCGTCCCCCCTCAGATACTGCCGTCGCCTCCTTGGCTCATTTCAGCCCTCCATCCCAACACTTGTGTCCTTCCTGGTCCCACACCTGCCCTCTCCCGATTCCTCTGTGGAGTCCATGAGCTGTCCCTGGCCTTTCCCCATCTCCTGACTCAGAATTCTCCTTGAGAAGCCTAGATGGAGAGGAAAGGGAACTGGGGGAGAGGAAAGGGAACTGGGGGAGAGGAAAGGGAACTGGGGGAGAGGAAACTCCCTGGTTCCAGCTCTGTTCACTTTCTGAGTGAACTTGAGCAAGTTACTTTTCTTCTTGAGCCTCATTTCCCCCATCCATCAGCCAGGGTTTGTCCTCTGTAGGCCTAAAGTGCCTTCCAGCTCTTGTGATTCACTTCTTGTTGCTTTATCAGAGTTTCACGTAGCGCAAGCCTTCACCCGGTGACTCACCGCTTCGCGATCCCTGTGTACCAGAAATAAGGATTCCGTGCCTCCATTGGCTCTGACTCCTCCCCCAGTCCCGACTACTGTGGTTCTGGGCGGGGCTGTTGAACTCTGAGGCACTTTACTTACTGTTGTGTGGCTTTCTGGGCAAGTGGTTTGTATTCCTCTTAAGTCAGGTGAATGTAAAAATGCTTTAATAACTATAAAGCAATTTAGAAATATTTTATTTTTCTCGTTGTTATGGCAATAGGAGGGTGAACTGTAACATGACAACCCTTCCCCTGAGAAGCGGGAAAGGTGAGAGGGGTTTAGGAGCTTTACGAACAAGTATTAACTGAGAAATCTGCAAGTCACTAGCTGTGTGATCTTGAGCTAGTGAATTTACCTCTGAAAGGAAGACCGTGGATTTACAGTGCCCAGCATATAGTAGGGGTTAATTAGATGTTTTCATCATTCTAACAAAGGAGCAGAATAACCCATCCTGAGGATGCTCCTTTGTTGATGACAGTCAACAGGTACTCTGGAAATCCTTTTGGGGTGCTTATTACGTGCATGGTATTCAGAGGGTGAACAGAACACAGCTTCCACCCTCATGAGGGAGAAGACAGGAATATAGATGAAGAAAATATTGTCTAGTGGTGGAAAGTGCTTTTAAAAAAAAAAAAAAGAAAGAAACAGGTTGGGAGTGATGGCATAGGAAGGGGTGCCACTTTAGATAAGGTGGTCAGGGAAGTCCTCTTGGAAAAGGTCAAGTTTGAACTGAACCTTGAGAAGTTACTAGTTCTGTAGAAGTCTAGGGGAGAAGCCTTCCAGGCAAGCAGACAGCAGTGGAAAAGGCCCAGAGATTGGCCTCTTTTAAGAAACAGAAGACCTCTGTTTATGGAATACAGTGACTGAAGAGGAGAGTGGTATAATGCAAGTGGGTGTGGAGTGGACTTTGAACTTCCTGGTGAAGAGTTTAGATTTTATTCCAAGTGCATGGAAAACTGTTGGAGGATAATTATGGCTGTCCAATCATTCACATCGTTTTTAAAACACCATTGGGCCTCTCTTTGGAAAACAGACCTGTGGAGGTGAGAATGGGAATAGGGGTTGAGAATGGGAGAGAGGAGACGGGTAAGGACAGAGGCAGCTGGGCATTTGCGGCTTGGACTCCAGATGTAGTTGCAGAGATGGAAAGCAGGGTTAGATTTTGCTGTCTTTAGCATTTTTCTTTCATGACTCTCCCTCAATCAGGATCCTCTGTTGTTCACAGAGGTAGTGAGAGTCGGTGTTTTGACCAGTCTGCATTTGGGGAGGGCTTTGCCCATTGCTGGGTGGAGGAGGGCATCAGTTTACATCATCTCCCATCTGAGAGGTCAGGTCTCCTATGGTCTTTTGGTCTGGAGCTCGTTTTGTTTCTGCAGTTGTAGAGGTGATTGAATTGGCTTGCAGAGAGATTGCCAGCCAACTATGAGACTACCATGCTCAGCTAGCTGTGAGAACATTTTGGAAAGCAGTCTGTTTTCTTCAGTTTACCTGAGAGGACAGGAGCTACCTCCCGTTCTTTTTAGTGTCTTCCAGGGGAAAAGTTATATTTGCTTCAGGGACAGTGTTATGAGGTGTTAACACCACAACCTATCATTCATTTAGTCACTGATTGACTCGAACTGTGCTGGGACTTGGAAGAGATAAAATACACTGTGCCTGCCCTCCTTCTGGAAGTGTGTGTGTGTTTAGTTTGTATGTGAGAGAGAGGATGAGGAGGAGAGAGGAGGAAGAGTGGGAAAGGAAGGAGGAAAGAACACCAGTCAGTGCTGAGATATGAGTTTGTGTGTACATGGGGCTCAGGCTGCCAAGGAGACGACTTGTCTGGAGAGCAAAGGGCAAAAGCAGCTTAGCTGAGGAGGGAGATGTGAAGTGGTCAGCAAGGGGATTGGGGAGCCCCAAGTGAGAGCATCCCCTGGTGGGAGTCTGTTGGGCAGGAGAGCAGGTAGGTAACCCTAGGGAGTGACCTGTAGCCTTGAGACTCTGACCTGGAGATGGTGAGGAGCATTGACTGTCTTAAAGCAGAAGAGATCAGTCAGCTTGGATTTCTGAAAGAGCACTGCAGCAGTATCAATCAAGGAAGGAATGTCAGCTGACCAGGAAGGGACCGGGGGCAGGAGTCCAGTAAAGGGTCAGGGTGGAATCTCATGGACAGTGCATTTGAGCTAGCTTCGTCATGAACCGTGTCTTGGGCAGGTCACTCTGTACCCCAGATTCCTCCTCTTGTCAGTAGGGGTACTAGTATCTACCTTACCGGATCGTGATATGCGTGTAAAGCTCTTAGTAGAATGCCTGGCATACAGTGACCAATCAGTGGTGGCCATTATTATTATTACAAGGAGACTCCAGGTGGGAACAAAGGGCCTAGAGAAGCATGGAAGACCTGACAGGAAGTAATAAACATCAGAGGCTTTTCTGAAGGAGAATCAGAAGGCTGGTGGTTGATCACAACTGTGGGCATGATGAAGGAGAGGGAGGAGTTGAAGCTGATTCGTAGGTTGACAGCTCAGATAGTGGGTGGATAGCGATGCCATTAATCAAGTTTGGAAACACAAAGGAGGGGTAGTACCTCATAACTGTGAGTCCTTTGACGTTTGTGAAACTCCTTTTTTCTCATGAGTCTCATGATATTTCCTTGAGACTGAGCCCCATGAGACAGGATATGTTGTCATGTTCATTACTGTGTCCACTGGACTTTGCACGGTGCTTGTGTGTAGTATTTATGCTCAGTAAGTATCTGTTAAATGCATGCAAACAGTCTTGGGGGTATGTTCTGTCATTCCTATTGTCTGGAGAGGAAACCGAGGCTGGAGAGAGGATGTAACTCGACTCAGAGATCAGGTGGCCATGGGTATCTTGTGTTTACTCCCGTGCTGGCTGCAGGTCTCATCATGACCTTTGTCATCGCTTAGCTCATTAAACACCCACCCGTGCAAGGTGTGGTGCTGAATCAGGGAAAAAGAAGTGAAACAGGACTAGGCCCTGCCCTGTGAAGTGTGTAACCAAACGTGGATGTTATTTTTGTGATGTACATATTAGAAAGATGACAAATGGTTCTTTGAAACAAACCTCTGCAGTTCAAGTCAATTATTTGCATCAGGCAAGTATGTTCCAATAAGTGGTTTTAGTTAGGGGCCTAGAACAAAGTTTGGATTACATATTTTTTTTTCCAAATTTCTTTTCGTTTTCTTTAGTTATATATTCATTCTTAGGCATGTGGCAGGCTCTTAAACTGTGTCTTAGGTCGCATGCTTAACACGAGGAGCTTAGTACTGGGAATATAGAGAAAACAGGTACATCCAAGGGACTTAAATATTGTCATTTTTCCTTTTCTATCAAGTGGAAATAGTATTCATCTTTCATGACTGTGGTGTGGATTAGCTAAGATAATATAAGAAAGAGTGTAGCACACTGTAAATATTGAATAAGTAAACTATCCTTTACTGATAAAGTTGTTACTGATCAAACTTTTTAAAAATTTATTTTTAATTGGAGGATAATTGCTTTACAGTGTTGTGTTGGTTTCTGCCATACATCAGTCTGAATCAGCCATAGGTACACATATGTCCTCTCTTTCTTGAACCTCCCTCCCATCTCCCACCCCATCCAACCCCTTTATCCAACTCCTTGGGTTCAGTTGTCAAGTGGAAAAGTTCTTTCACTGAGAACCGGGTGGGAACCAGCGTTGCAGTGTAGGTGAACTGACAGAAATCTCCCCAGCTTAGGTCTTTTTTGGTATCTTTCTAAACAGAGCCTGGTGGGTTTTCTCCTTAAGAAAGATGATCATATAGCAAACATTGTTTTCTTCTTAAGACATTGTAACTAGTTATGAAATAAGCTACCCTATGTGGCTCAGATTTCTCTGTTTTCCCATTGTAATAAAAATGAAACTTGACTGTTGAAATATTTTTAGTTTAACAAGAGACTTACATGAGATTGGGAAATGCAGGTTGGATACCTCCTCCTATACTGATATATTTCTCTTGGATTTATGGATGCAAATCAGTTCATTTTTAGGTTCATTTGGGTTCAGTTGAAAATGTCTGATGGAGGCAGATAGGCCAGACGCTCATGGGAAATAGATCTTCATTAAGTCCTGTTCATTGCTGGAGCCAAGGTGGCTTTCTCATATTTAATAAAGTTGCTCTAAAATGTTAGCATGTGGGAAGACATCTTCATAAGTTAAATTTATAGTGATCGTGGCTTTTTGGTCCTCTGTAATCAAGATATCAGGTTGAAAAGTACAGCGTCTTAATGGTACATGTGCCAGCAGGAGCGCCTATCCCAGAGGCCCAGGGATGGAAAACCTGAAACCCACCTAGGGAATTGAGCAATGGGGATTTCCCCTGGTGCTGCTTAAGTTTCTGGTTTAAAGAGATGGTTGGCCAGATTGGCTTTGGTTTATTTCTTAAGACAGATGGAGTGTCAGAGAGGCCTTATGCGTTGGCTCTCCAAACATGCTGGTGCCTTTGACTCAAATTACAAAAAAAATTTTTTTTTTCCCTATTGGGTGGGAAGATTAAATATTTTTAAAGTGTCTGCCAGTGGGTTTCTAGTGTGATTTGAAATTCAAGATAGATTTTGTTTGGAAGTTTAGCTAAACGTGAGGACCTTTGAGCTGGAGTATTTTGCTCAAGGAAGTTCTGAGTTGTTCTGAGTTGGGTTTGAGTGTACAGAGCTAGGTTCTGGAGAAGAGCTTGTGAAGATGTGTTTGAACCATATACTTCTAGGGCAGAAAGCCAGGGCCTGATATTTACAGTGGTCCAGAGTCCTGAGATGGAGTTCTGGCCTGCTGGGAGGAGACTGGGGTTCTTGGGGCCTTAAGAGATTCCTTTGCATAGGAAAAGTTTGTGAAAACTTGATCCTCTTACCCAGAGTTGTTTTGTGCTCTGCCACTGTCTTTAAAAAAAGTGAGAAAAAGGATATCCAAAAATTGACAACTTTATATTGGTCACTTTGAGGATTTGTTGCTTAGTCACCCAAGTTGTGTCCGACTCTTCTGTAACCCCATGGGTTGAGATTTTCCAGGCAAGAATACTGGAGTGGGTTGCCATTTCCTTTTCTCCTTTGAGGATGGATGGTTATAATTAGAAAGAAAATTTGAGCATAGCAACAGGAAACAACAAGAGACCTAGCTGGATATAGTACTGGGCTGTTTTTAAGGTGCCTGGCTCAAGTCAGCAGACATCTGTTGAGTTCCTTTTAGGAGGAAAGTAGCATGAAGGTGTAGGTAGAAAATTTCCAAACTGAGTGCCAATTCACCACTCACCAGCAGTACCTTGGCAGTTATCCTCTCTGGGTCTGTTTCCCCATCTATAAACACAGAGTAAGAACAGTACTTCTTAGGGTTCTTGTGAGGCTGTAGAATAAAGCGACACGTGTAAAGCGCCTCGCAGAGTGCCCAGCACAGAGGAGGCGCGTATGTTTCCTTGGGTTCCTAGGTACAGTCTCAGGCACGCTAAGAGGTGGAAAGATGGATGAGACGCTACAAGGGCACACAGTTCAGTGAAGATACACGCACACGTACAAGTAACTGATAAAAGGCAAACCAGGTACAGATGAAGTGTTAGAGAAAAACCCAGCAGGAAGAGATGAATTCATTTCTGAGGGTTGGCAGGTTCATCTCACACAGCCACCCATCCAGCACCCAGATTCCCTTCGCAGTGTTCCTGCTGAGCGATTAGCCTCTGATTGAACCTCTGTGCCGACAGGATTTGTATTAGGTGCCTTATCCTCTCACGCTACTGCATAGTCTGCCTTTGGACGGCTCTGACTATAAAACCACCTTTCTTATTTGAAACTGAGATCCGTCTTCCTGTAGTGCCGACCTCTGGTACAGGCTGGGGTGGTGGCTCCGCAGGGAAGCAGCTTGGGCTGGTGGAAAGAATGTGGGATCTGGAGTCAGAAGGTTTAGGGGCGAATGCCACCCCTGACACTAGACGATGGTGAACTGTTTGCTTCAGCTGGAAAAACAGGTGGTGAAAACAGGTCTAATCCCTCTTTGGGAAGGTAGATCAAGGCAGATGGGGCTTACGTCTCACTCTGCACCTCTCTTGGATAGGTCTTCTGTGTTCCATTGACTGTTCCTGCCTGGCCTGGTATTTTTCTTCTTTCCTTGTTACCCTCCTGTAGGTGGGCGCCTGTTCATAAGTGTCGCTCTTAAGGTGTGAAGTGGGCAGAGCTGACCACTCTATAAATGTGCCAGCTGAGGTCTGAGCACTGCAGCCCAGAACACGCAGGACTGGCTGTTTGTTAGGAATTAATTTAGTTCTGTGTGCTGTATAGCTCTGATAATTTCTATATCACTGAGAATTTTTCTCGTTTTTTTTTTTCTTTTATACTTGATTGATTACACTTTCCCGTGGCCTTTCATTAGTGAAGGAGCAAGCATCTAGGAGCCCCTAAAATTTGTTCCAGGTGGCACAGTGGTGGCACAGTGGTAAAGAGTCCTAAGAGACACTGGTTTGATCTCTGGGTCAGAAAGGTCGCTGGAGGAAGAGATGGAACCCATGCCAGTATTCTTTTTTTTTTTTTATATTTATTATTTTTATTTATTTGGCTGCACTGGGTCTTAGTTGCAGCGGCGGAATCTTCCATGTTAATTACAGCATGCAGGATCTTTAGTTGTGGCGTGTGAACTCTTAGTTGCAGCATATGGGATCTAGTTTCCCCACCAGGGATTGAACCAGGGCCACCTGCGTTAGGAGTACAGAGTCTTAGCCCCTGAACTGCCAGGGAAGTTACTTCCAGTATTCTTGCCTGGGAAACTCCATGGAGAGAGGAGCTTGGTGGGCTATTCTCCATGGGTTCGCAAAGAGTAGGACACAACTGAGCATGTGAGACACACACAGTTTGTTTGATCCTTCTTAAGGAGCCTTAGCTGAAGGATCGAATGATTTAAGTTCTTAACATGAGCATCTGGCTGGCTTGATTCTCCCATAGCTTCTATTTCTAGCTTTCCCTCCTCCCTCTACGTTACATGGCAGAGCTGGCGGGAGGACTAAGTTGAGGGATGCAGGAAAGCTATATGTCTTCATGGTCCTGGATGTTCAGCTCAGGAGGATAGTGATATGGTCTAGTGAAAAAAGCTCTGAGTTTGGGATCAGGTGACCTGAATTCACATTCCACCTCTGCTTGCTGGTGAAAGTCTCCTCCTGTCTCTGACCATCAGCTTCTTCAGCTGCAAACACAGGATACAATATTTACTATACAACTTCACTTCTCATGCAGAGAATAAACAGGTAGTTGCTGGAGAAGGACAGGAGTGTGTGGATGTGAATGACATAGGTGAGTGAGATGAAGAGGTACAGACTTTTAGTTATAAAAATAAATGAGTTAGACTTCCCCGGTGGTCCAGAGTTAGGAACCCACCTGCCAGTGCAGTGGACACGGGTTTGATCCCTGGCCTGGGAAGGTTCCATGTGCCACAGGGCCGCCAAGCCTGTGCCACCACGTTACAACGACTGAAGCCTGCGCTCCTAGAGCCCGAGCTCCACAACGAGAAGCCACCGCCATGGGAAGCCTGCCCAGCACAACTAGAGAAAGCCCGAGCACAGCGTCAAAGACCCAGTGCATTCCCAAATAAAACAATATTTTTTAAAAAGTCCGAGGAGATGTGCACAGCATGGGGAATATAGTCGGTAATATTGTAATAACTTTGTGTAGTGACAGATGATACTCGGCTTATCAGTGTGCTTGTTTTGTATAGAAATGTTGAGTCACTGTGTGGGCACCTGAAACTAACAGAGTGCTGTAGGTCAGTTATACTTACAGTTAAAACAAAAGACACCAGTGTTGTAAATTGATTGTACTTCAGTTTTTAAAAAGTTGAAAACAACAGCAATAACAACAGAACTTTGCTACGGAAATGTGGTCTGTGGGAACACTGTGAAATTGTTAGACATGCTGACGCTACAGCCCCGTCCAGTGAAGCTGAACCTGTGCTTTTGTGAGATCTTCAGGTGGTTTGTATGCACGTAAAAGAGATAGCGTTCCCTCCTCTCTCTTCCTTACGTTGTAGGGATTACGTGAGAATGTTGGGCATTTTTCACATGTCCACGCCAGTATTGTTTCATTTCCTGGACACTCAGGAATTCTGTGTGCCTGGCTAATTTGCTCACTCGTTCTGTGGCTTAATGATTGAACTCTTATCCAGCTCAGCCTATCCCAGCTACCTTCAGTCATCTGATGAGGCCACAGAATGGTTGGAGATTTCAGTGAAAGTCTGCCTTCCTTCCCTTGAAAAAGAACTAGAACACGTGTCCTGCTGATGGGGTAGCAGCCTTCTTCATGAAAGAAGCCTGCCATCTAGATAACTGACATGCGTTCAGTAAAGCTGTCGGTCATGAGGGCCCACTGAGTGGCAGGCGCTGGCAACCCTGGCTGGTGTTGCTCATCAGTTAGAGGTAGTTGCTGATTTGTTAACGGTAGTTCCCTTCCTCGGTGAGCATCACTGCCTGGTGGGAGGACCAGGGGGTAAAGAAAGAACTTTCTTTTGCCCAGTGAGCTTGTGTAGAGCACCAGAAGGACCCTAGGTGCACGATAACTCCACCTGGAGTGGGCTAGGAAGTGAGTTTTTTAAAGTCATTTTTTTTTTTCCACCAGAAATCTTTTTTCAGTGAGTTCTGATTTCTTGGTTCAGTGGCTTTATGACCGCTTCCTGTTCTGTTCATCTGGCACTGATACTGTTCTGGTCCACCAGTTTTCTGCATCAGGAGGAACAGATGTTCTCCGAATGCCTGTTTTGTGTTGGGAGCCGTCTGAGATGCCGTGTGGATTTCCAGGCAGTGAAAAAGACACAACCTGGACCAGTGTGGATCCTACCATTAGACAGATCTGTGGCTTTCTCAGAGAAAGAAGTTATCACAACTAAATAGCACATATGTTTTCTGATTGGAATCTTAGAATCATCTCTTTCAGGAGTTTTTGGATAAAGTAAAGCTAGAAAAATCCAAGGAGTTTCTCATCTAGGTGAGAGGGAGTGAGGTGGGATGATGAAACAGGGAATTCCAGCATTAAACTTGCCCTATTTGATTCTGTAAAATGACATCTTTTCTGGATTTTAAGGTATTAGTGAGTTTTTGAGCAGGGATTCCTGATTGGGTTTAAAATCCAGCAAAAAGCTTTATCATCTCTTTTTCACCCTCAAAATAAAACAACAACAATAACATACTAAAAAATACAATGCAACAAAACAGAAAGCCCCAGCATCAAGCATCAGGTTGCTTAGGAGTCTTGGCCTAGAGCTTGGCACAACCTGCTGTGCTAAGTTTTCTCCCATTGAGCAATCAAGATGGTTGAGTTTGCTCAGAGCCAGGAGGCTCTATGCTCCCAAAGCAGGAATTCAGGCCTTCACCCAGTCAGGGTTTCCTGCTGAAATGTGGGGCCCTGCCTTATAGTCCTGCTCCCAGGAGGCCCAACTCCTGGTGAAGGGATAAACCCTGGACAGCAGTAATTAAAGTCCAAAATTGGCCATGGGTGCCACCCATGAGAACACTCTAAATGTAGCTCGGTAGGGATTTGAGTTTGGGAGTTGGTCCCAGTTTGGGATTGGGGATGGCTCTGTGATCTTTTGCATTAGGCTGGTGGCTCAGACGGTAAAGAATCCTCTGCAATGTGAGAGACCTGGGTTTGATCCCTGGGTTGGGCAGATACCCTGGAGAAGGGAACGGTTACCCACTCTTGTATTCTGGGCTAGAGAATTCCATTTACTGTATAGTCCATGGGGTCGCAAAGAGTTGGACATGACCAAGTGACTTGCGTTGTAAAGAATTAGGTAGCTGCAAGGTGGGGCAGGGTGAGATGGGGGTTGGGTGTAAGCCTTTCATGTTTGGTATATGACACCACCTCAGCTCTAGTTACAACAGGGAGAACTTTTGCTTTCATCTGGCTTTTTGAGGAGAGTGTGTTTGAGGAAGGGGTTTGAAATGAATTTAGAGATTGTGCGCTGTTTCGAGACTCTGCTGTTGAGATCCCAAATCTTTTCGGTCTTCATTCTGCATAGGTAAGACGTTTGCATTTTGTTTTTTGTTTCAGATGGTCAGTTTTATTTTTTTTAATTTGCTTTTATTTCTTTACTGATTGTACCACATGGCAGGCATGTGGCTCTTAGTTCCCTGACCAGGGATCAAACCTGTATCCCTTTCATTGGCAGTGTGGAGTCTTAACTGGACTGCCAGGGAAGTCCTGAGGTAGTCCATTATGAAAGAAGGTTGCTAGAAACTTTTGTTTCATTCATGTACCCACTTGATAAATATACGTGAACTTGAGCTGTGTGCCAGACACTGTCCTAGTTTACTGGGTAAGTGCAGGTGGAGTCAGGCCATTGCCAGTGAGGTGCTCACAGTCCAGCCAGAGTGACAGACGAGTAAACAGATGTAATCAAGGTACAGTGTGATCTGTTCTAGAAGCACGTTTAGATTTCACAGTACAGGATATGCAGTGGAGGGAGTCCAAACAGCTCAGTGTGTGTGTGTGTGTTACTTGAATATGTGTTTTATTAAATAGTTATTTTGGAGAGTAGTAGAATGTTAAAGCAAGTAGGGAACTCAAAACGTATGAGTGCTTGAAACTTTGAATTAATAGGAAAAGTTTTGAGAAAGGAAAACCAGGAGCATGGTAATATATAATAAGTGCCATATGCTCAGTCGTGTCCGGCTCTTTGTGACCTCAGGGACTATAGCTCACTAGGCTCTGTCCATGGGATTTTCCAGGCAAGAGCACTGGAATGGGTTGCCATTTCCTCGTCCAGGGGATCTTTCTGACCCAGGGACTGAACCCGTATCTCCCATGGCTCCTGCATTGCAGGCGGATTCTTTACCCACTGAGCCATCAGGGAAGCCCTGTGGTAATATATGTAGTACTTTGAAAATGTACCTTATTTGAATCAGAAGCCCGTTTGGCGGGGAGGTAAGAATGGATAAATGTTTAACTTGGTTGGGTGATAAAAATAGTTAGCTTTAGAATATTGAAGTGTAACTTATTCTTACTTTATACAAAAGGAAATAGTAACTAATAAACCTGAGGAATAGCTTCTTTACTGTCTGCTAAAGCAGCACTGTAAGTTCTTTGTAATCTGTGTAGATTTGATGGTTGTAAAAGCAAACAGACTTGTACACGTGAGTAGTCTGGCTGCTGCTCGCTGCAGAAGCTTGCAGAGGAGTTGCCACTCAGATGAAGCCATCTGAAGTCTCCTCAGTTGGGTGAGGAGTTTGATTAGCTCTGCGTCCCCAGAGTTCATGAGACTAGTTTCTTAATTTTCGGTTAGCTGGATCAGTTGCTTTCACCTCTCCAGAGCATTTTCTCCTTTTAGAATCTTGCACAAGGGCAGTCAGTGGTTGTAGATTGCTTGGCAGGTCTGGAGTTAACAGATTTAGGTGTTGAGTTGTAGTGGGTGCTGATAGCCCTGAGGGACCATGTCCCAGGAGGGAGTTGGTATCAACCTGGCATTGAGCTTGTTGCTCTTAGGAGTCAGGGCTGTAGGGCTTGCGGCTGCAACGACCCCTTCACCTCACCCCACCCCTTTCTTTTGGCCACATCATCGGCATGCAGGATCTTAGTTCTCAACCTGGGATCCAGACTGTGTCCACTGCAGTGAAAGTGTGGTGTTTTAACCACTGGACCAGCAGGGAAGTCCCTGACTACTCTTCTTATGTTAGATTTTAGGGGTAATTTTAGAGGTATAAAGGACAAATAACACTATACAGACACCTTAAGTTATTTTCATCATTCTAAAAAATTTTTTTTAGAGCAAAAAATTATTTTATCAGGGGAAAAATCTTCAGAAAATGAAAATATTCCCCCCATCTTTGGGAAATGGCGTGGACTCTACAAACTTGATCACATTTGACCTTTTCAACAATGTTGTATATGAAGTGGTATTACCTTCCCACTTCTAGAGATGAGAAAGCCAAGGTTCAGATTACTTGAATCACTGGGCTGACCCAGGAACCTTGGGCATCGTGAGATGGGCTGCATCATGGTGGCCTCTGGTATCTTTGGTGTTCCATAGGACCAGGACTCTATAACGTTGAGTGCTTATAACTTACCAGTGGATAAAGTCTTGTCATTGGAAATTAATTTTTACAATATTCCCTCTAGAGTATGAGCACCTGTTACTCTGCAGGAGAATGCTTCACATTTGTGCTGGGTCTGTGGCTTCCAAAACCCTTTCCGCATCCATGATCTTATTTTGAAACCCAGAGAAAGTTCTATAAGGCAGATGGGACAAAGTAATAAATATTAACCCATTTTGCAGAGAGAGAAACTGAAAGCTCAAAGCAATTAAGTAGTTTCCCTAGGGCCTGAGCCAAGGCTAGCCTTCCTGAGGCCCCAGGTCTCTCCTGCCCCATCCTGCGCCATCCCGACTCCCTCTCATTTACGCTCAGTCTTGAACGGCAGAGTGTCAGTTACGGCTGGGTCAGGTTGAGGGGGAGCAAGGCTGTGGGTTTAGAGTGAATCATCTTAACACAGTGGGACTAGTGCCAGAGAGAAGATGGATGGGAGATTGTTCTTATGTGTCTGGAATGGTTTGAGAGCTCTTTTATTCACTGTATTCATTCATTCCCAGTCTGCTACATCAGCATTGTGCACTTCCCAGCCTGGTTCCATTTCTTCTACAGCAGTAAGCTCCTTCTCTCTGGCCTCTGGAGCAGTGTGTCTACCTCAGCACTGTGGACATTTTGGGTTGGATGGGGAGTGGTCCTGTGCATTGCAGGCTGGTTAGCAGCACCCTTGGCTTCTGCTCACTAGATGTCCACAGCACACCCCCACCCCAAATTGTGGCCACCCAAAATGCCTGCAAACACTGCTGAGCGCCCTGGGAGACAAAAGCTCCTGGAGTTGAGGACCACTATTCTAGGACTGGTGAAGCCACACAGGTACAGCTCTAAAGCTTCAGAGGTTGGCCTAAGGAGGAAGGATCTTAAAGAGCAGAGCCGGGAGCACCTGATAGAGTGTTTTTTAATTTTTAAATTTATTTTGTTCAAGTATAGTTGATTTACAGTGTTTATTAGCTTTTGCTGTACAGCAAAGTGATGGATAGCTATATACATTCCTTTCCATATTCTTTTTCATTATGCTTTATCACAGGGTGTTGAATGAAGGAAGGGCTTCCCAGGTGTCTCAGTGGGTAAAGAATCTGCCTGCAGTGAAGGAGCCACAGGAGACATGGGCGGGTTCAATCCCTGGTCGGGAACATCCCCTGGAGAAGAGAATGCCAACCCACTCCCAAGATTCTTGCCTAGAAAATCCCATGGATAGAGGAACATGGTGGGCTACTGTCCATGGGGTCACAAAGAGTTGGCTTGTGATAGTTGATTTACAGTGTCTGTTAGTTTCTGCGGTACAAAGCGATTGATACATTTGTACATATGTTCTTTTTAATGCTCTTTTCCATTATGTCTTATCACAGGGCATTGAATATCGTTTCCTGTCTATAGTGTAGGATCTTATTTATGCATTATTTATGCATCCTGTATACAATAGTTTGCATCCACTGATTACAAACTCCCAGCCCCTCCCTCCCCTCCCCCCCACTGTTCTGGGTTCTCTAGGCCTGCAAATCTTTTTTTGTCTTGTAGATAAGTTCATCTGTGTCATGCTTTAGACCCCACATATGAGTGGTGCTGCATGGTATTTGTCTTTGTCCTGCTTCCGTTGGTATGATAATCTCTAGGTCCCTCCGTGTTGTTGTATATATGTATATGCCACATCTTTACCATTCATCTGTTAACAGACCTTTAGGTTGCATCTTTGTCTTGGCTATTGTAATTAGTGCTGCGTGAACACAGGGGTGTGTGTATCTTTTTGGATTATAGTTTTGTCTGGATATCTACCTAGGAGTGGGATTCTTGGATCATATGGCCCCTCTATTTTTAGTTTTTCAAGAAACAACCGAACTGCTTGCATTAGTGGCTGCACCAATTCACATTCCCACCAGCAGTGTAGAAGGCTTTCCTTTTCTCCACATTCTCTCCAGCATTCGTTATTTGCACATGTGTGTGTGTGTGTGTGTGTGTAGATTTTTAATGATGGTCATTCTGACCAGTGTGAGGTGGTACCTCACTGCAGTTTTCGTTTGCCTTTCCTGTTAGATTATCTTTTTTGTTGTTCTGCTGAGGAAACCAAGATTTGGAGATAGCTCAGGGCCTCCTGGCTGTGCTTTCTGGGAGTGTAGTTAGTATCAGGATCTGGACCTGAATCCTTCCCTACCAGGACTCTTTCATCACCCCAGAGACCCTCAGTGTTTTCAGATTGGAGGACCCTTATCTAGTTCCAAAATATAATTGGTACAGTTGTGTGATAATAGTTGTGCTTTTAGTACCCATTAATTAAGAAGGTACATTATTCCCTTTGCATACTGACTATTTCATGTCTCTGTCCTAGGACTAGGTCTGAGATGAATGGTAGAAGGTGGTGAGGTGGTGGTTGTTTTAGTTATTGTGCGATACATCCACATTCAGTGTGCAGAGTGCTGGGTCGGTGCATTCACAGAGCAGCGGAGTGATGACTGGGAACCCCATGGGCCTATGCCCATAGGCCGGGAACCAGTTGACGCATTATACTATGCGATTTGCGAGAACAGCAGGCCTCAAACTCCAGGCTCTTCTTGAAACCATGAATTGATAGCCACACTCGAGATGGAAATCTCTACACTCTGTGGAAATAAAAAGCCAGCAGGCTACCCAGTGTCCTCAGAGCAGCCCTCTCAACAGCTCTACACTGGGGCATTTGTGATACAAGAAGAGGCATTTGGCTGGAAATAAGCTTTAGGTTCTTAGCATTAGTTGGTCAATGGGGCGTGGGCCTAAGGGGAGTTGAAAATAATGGCCTTGTACTTGAGAATGTGTGTTTCCAAAGCCTCTCATCTCAGGCACTCAGCTTCTCTGACAAGAACTATTGCTCTTATTTCAGAGATAAGAGGCAGAGAGGCCAGGCCACACAAATGGTCCCTACTCCCAAGTTTAGGAGCTGGCACTCTAGTTGGCATCCCAGGATGTAGCTGTTTGTTTCTGTCAGATGATGATGGAAAAGGGTGGTTAGATTAAGTTCCACCCAATTTGGCCAACATTCTGAGTGTTCTGTGAAAGAATCCACATGAAGGGACTGTACAGGACCCAGCTGAATGGGGCACAGATGAAAGGATTGGGGACAGGGAAGGGGTTAGGGTCATTCCAGGCAGAGGGGATTGTGGGAGCCAAGGTCCTATGCCTTGTGTGCATGGGAGAGGTGGGAGGATTATGGAGTGGGGGTGAGAGTGGCCCCAGGTGGAGTAAGAGTTGGAAAGGTAAGCTGTGGCTTCCCTGAGGAGGCCCTGGATGCCAAGCTGAGGAATCTGTGTTATTGATTTTAGTGGGGCACATGCCCGAGAGACACATTCTTATCTGGAGAGCAGTTTGGTGAGGCCTAGCAGTCCGTGGGAAGAAGGCAATGGCACCCCACTCCAGTACTCTTGCCTGGAAAATCCCATGGACGGAGGAGCCTGGTAGGCTGCAGTCCATGGGGTCGCTGAGAGTCGAACACGACTGAGCGACTTCACTTTCACTTTTCACTTTCATGATTGGAGAAGGAAATGGCAACCCACTCCAGTGTTCTTGCCTGGAGAATCCGAGGGACGGGGGAGCCTGGTGGGCTGCCGTCTGTGGGGTCGCACAGAGTCAGACACGACTGAAATGACTTGGCGGTGGCAGAAGTAGCAGTAGTCCGTGGAGTTGCAAAGAGTCGGACATGACTGAGCAACTGAGAGCTGAGCAGCCATGTTTCTCCAGCACCTGGTGAGGTTTCCCACCGGTAGACTTTCTACCCATTATTACTTGAGAGAATGAGGCGGGGAGAGGGGCTGTTGCCTTATAACAGGGGACACATGGCTCACCACCCTTTCTCTCCGTTACTTCTTGCTGGTTCCCCTTCTGCTTTTTCCAAAGCCCAGCACACCCTAGGCAGCTGGAGAGAGGCAGAACAGCAACTTTTTTTTCCACTCTGAGCGAATCTCAGGTTACATGCTGAAGGTAAGCAGGCACATAAATATTTCCTGCCTAAACTAGCTCAACCCAGCCTCCTTTATTTAAATCAGCTCGTTTGCTGCTTCATATAGTGCATTTCACTCCAGCTGTCTGGCTGGCTCACTCAGTTAGCTGTGATCTTTGCTATTATTTAATCGTCTCTTTATATTTATCTTTGAACCAAAAGAGAGCTGGTAACTCCCTTGGCTGATGACAGGGGCCTCTGTTCACGAGGCCATATACTTCAAGTTCGGCCTGGACTCTTCTCTCCTGGTCACAGAAATCTGAGAACTGACTCTTTTTTCCCCCTTTTGTTTGCTGAGCTCCTGGACTCCTGTTAGTTTTCCTGTTCCCTGGGTGCTGCCTCCACTGCGGCATGGTCGAACCGAGCCCTAGGACTCACAGCAGCCTGGTTCTAGTTTTCACTCTGTCAGCTGGCATCTTTGGGCGAGTGCCTGCCCAGCTCTGGGCCTTTGTTTTCTCAACAATAAAATGAGAAGGACAGATTAAATGAATGCTAAGGTTCCTTCCTGCTCTAACATTCTCTGAGTCAACAAGTGCCATATTACAGCAATCCTCCAGAGAACCAGATGTTGTTCCAAGCAGTTTTGCTGTGTAAAAAGATGGAGTAGCTCAGCATTCATTCCACGTGTTAACAGCATGTGTTCGTCCCTGCTCATTGTAAAAGTTGGGGAAGCTATAGACTATTTTGTAAAAGGTCATTTTCCGTTTCAGTTCTCTGGTTCAGAGGCCAGAGCTGCATAATGGCATTTAGCTGCTCCCCTGAGGCTCCATCCAGGCAACAGCACAGACGCTGGTGGATATCTCTCCTCATCTGGATCAGTAGCCTGTCTCTAACTAGACTGCCAGCTTTTTGGCAAATCAGAGCCACAGGTTTCTGCTGGGGCTTGAGCAGGTTCAAGCTTGGCTGGACAAAAACTCGGCGCTGACCAGTTAAGCATATTGAGAGTGCTCCCTTGCAGTAGGACTTGACTTCCTTACTGACCCAGCTTTGAGGCCATGGAATGTAGGAGACTTGTCTCCTGTGTGAGGGGAGTGGAGAAAAGAACTAGCTACCAAGACTGGCCTGACTTGACTCACTTAAATAAATCTGCTCTCGAGGATTACAGTTATAGATGATGCTGGGGGTCTTGGGAAGAGCCATGGCCTTCTCTGCGAAGGTGTTCTGCGCTTAGTGTAAATCTGCTACCACCATAAGCAGCTGCATCTCTTAGGAATATGGAAGACATTTACTTACCTGGTTCTAAATTAAGGCCTTCAAAACCTCAAGTCTCTACTAGTGCCCATTAAAACAGTTCTCCCCTTTTATTAACTTCCACACTACATTCCTGTCTCCTAAACAGCTCTGGAGGATCACACAACTTTAGAACTCTTCTGTCTTGTATACAAAGGGGCGTCCCAGGCCCAGAGAGTTTGGTGACCAATTGAAAGTGACATCGCTCATGAAAGCCAACCTGGGACTGGAATCCACAGCTCCTGTCTCCTCGTTTCAGTGAGTTGTGCCTCACTGCTTCTCAACAAATGCCGTGGTGGCATGTTCCCAGCTCTGCCAGAATGATCTTGAAAATAAAATTGCCATGCAAGAAAACCCGCTAACAGGCAAGGTGGAGCAGACAGCTACTATTTTGAAGGGTTGGTGGTTTTTGTGGGCTGTCTGGAGGATCCAGACCTCAGGGTCTTGTTGCTACATTCCTGACACTCTGTGTAACCCAGCTGTTTTTCCCTGCCTCTCAGGATCCTCCTGTGCAAGGGATCTGAACAGTCCCTACCTCTGGCCCATTTTGGAGGACTCCAGAGGACTAGGAAGTCTGTAAAGAGACCTAGGAAAGAATTGGCATATAAATAGCAATTTTTGGTGCTTCTTGATTTTTTTTCTTTTTATTGAGATATAATTTATTCATGGTGAAGCGACAGGTCTGAAGTGGACTGCTTAGTGAATTTTTACAAATGTATGTACCCATGTAACCACCACCCAGATCAAGATACTGAATACTTCAGCACTCCAGCAGCCTTGCTTTCATAGGATCCCAGGACCTGAGAAGAGAGTGGTGTTTGTTTACTTTCAGGAATCTCAGAGGCCATTCTGTCTTCCTTCTGTTGCTCAGCTTCTGTTTTCCTAAACCTCTAGTGGTGCAGGGTTCTGTGCTGGGAGTATAGAAAGCAGTAGGTGTTGCCCTGTCTCAGCTCACAACCCATCAGGGATTATAGAATCCAAGGGACAAAGAGAAAGGCTGTGAGAGACAGCGTGGAGGAGGGAGGCTGACGCTTGCTGGGAGGGGAGAGGATGTGTGTATTCTGTAGACGCAGCTTTTTACCCGCCTCCCTTACTATCTAGGAAAGGGGCCAGATTATAGACTTTCAGTCTCTTCTCAGCCAGTTGTTTACATTCTCAGGCCATGCTGGGAACTTGGAGAGGTGCAGGCCCAGATGAAAGTTCTTTTCTTTGGGATTTGCTCAGCTTTACCTTCTCTGCTGAGAAGCAGGGGAAAGTTCAGCAGTGTGGAAGAAAGCAAAACCAAGAGGGACCTCCACCCCTGCCCCCCAGCTTCTTTAGCCCTAGGCTCTTTAGGAGCTGATGTCCCTTCTCTCTTCAGTTTTAAGATCTTCAAAAAAGATGTGCACAACCCAGATAATCATGATGATGTGATCACTAATCTAGAGCCAGACATCTTGGGATGTGAAGTCAAGTGGGCCTTAGAAAACATCACTACGAACAAAGCTAGTGGAGGTGATGGAATTCCAGTTGAACTGTTTCAAATCCTGAAAGATGATGCTGTGAAAGTGCTGCTTTCAGTATGCCAGCATATTTGGAAAACTCAGCAGTGGCCACAGGACTGGGAAAGGTCAGTGTTCATTCCAATTCCAAAGACAGGCAATGCAAAAGAATGCTCAAACTCAGGATTGGGAGCTCATGTAAACCTGTGGCTGATTTAAAAAAAAAAAGAATGCTCAAACTACCGCACAATTGCACTCATCTCACACGCTAGTAAAGTAATGCTTAAAATTCTCCAAGCCAGGCTTCAGCAATATGTGAACCGTGAACTCCCTGATGTTCAAGCTGGTTTTAGAAAAGGCAGAGGAACCAGAGATCAAATTGCCAACATCCGCTGGATCATGGAAAAAGCAAGAGAGTTCCAGAAAAACATCTATTTCTGCTTTCTTGACTATGCCAAAGTCTTTAACTGTGTGGATCACAATAAGCTGTGGAAAATTCTGAAAGAGATGGGAATACCAGATCACCTAACCTGCCTCTTGAGAAATCTGTATGCAGGTCAGGAAGCAACAGTTAGAACTAGACATGGAACAACAGACTAGTTCCAAATAGGAAAAGGAGTACATCAAGGCTGTATATTGTCACCCTGCTTATTTAACTTATATGCAGAGTACATCATGAGAAATGCTGGACTGGAAGAAATACAAGCTGGAATCAAGATTGCTGGGAGAAATATCAATAACCTCAGATATGCAGATGACACCACCCTTATGGCAGAAAGTGAAGAGGAGCTAAAAAGCCTCTTGATGAAAGTAAAAGAGGAGAGTGAAAAAGTTTTGGAAGAAATACAAGCTGGAATCAAGATTGCCGGGAGAAATATGAATAACCTCAGATATGCAGATGACACCACCCTTATGGCAGAGAGTGAAGAGGAACTAAAAAGCCTCTTGATGAAAGTGAAAGAGGAGAGTGAATAAGCTGGCTTAAAGCTCAACATTCAGAAAATGAAGATCATGGCATCTGGTCCCATCACTTCATGGGAAATAGATGGGGAAGCAGTGGAAACAGTGTCAGACTTTATTTTGGGGGGCTCCCAAATCACTGCAGATGGTGACTGCAGCCATGAAATTAAAAGACTCTTACTCCTTGCAAGAAAAGTTATGACCAACCTAGACAGTATATTCAAAAGCAGAGACATTGCTTTGCCGACTAAGGTCCGTCTAGTCAAGGCTATGGTTTTTCCTGTGGTCATGTATGGATGTGAGGGCTGGACTGTGAAGAAAGCTGAGTGCCGATGAATTGATGCTTTTGAACTGTGGTGTTGGAGAAGACTCTTGAGAGTCCTTTGCACTGCAAGGAGATTCAAGCAGTCCATTCTGAAGGAGATGAGCCCTGGGATTTCTTTGGAAGAAATGATGCTAAAGCTGAAACTCCAGTACTTTGGCCACCTCATGCGACGAGTTGACTCACTGGAAAAGTCCTTGATGCTGGGAGGGATTAGGGGCAGGAGGAGAAGGGGACGACAGAGGATGAGATGGCTGGATGGCATCACTGACTCGATGGATGTGAGTCTGAGTGAACTCTGAGAGATGGTGATGGACAGGGAGGCCTGGCATGCTGCGATTCATGGGGTTGCAAAGAGTCGGACACGACTGAGTGACTGAACTGAACTGAACTGTAAATAGTAATATATGCTCTTTGTAGAAAAACTGAAACAGTACCAAAAAATGAACAAGGAAATCTTTGATTGCCATCCACAGTGAACTGATATGCTCAGGTGAAAGATGAATGCTGTTTTCCTTACAGGGAATCCAGAGATGATGTGTTGATAACCCTTGTTGCTCCAGTGAACCATACAGCCACTGTTTTCTAATAGATATCGATGAAATGTTGAAGAATCAGGTTACAGAAGAATCCCTAGAGTGTGCTGGCTCCCGTTCCCTGCCCAAGCATTAAAGTCTAGGCATTTTATAATATTAGAGAAAGAAACAGAGGAATGGATCCCATATTTTTACATTCACTAAAAAAAGTCTTTTTGGCTACATCACACAGCATGTGTGATCTTAGTTCCATGAAAGTGAAAGTGAAGTCGCTCAGTCCTATCCAACTCTTTGTGACTCCATGGACTATAGCCTACAGGCTCCTCTAGGCAAGAATACTGGAGTACGTTACCATTTCCTTCTCCAGACCTTAGTTCCATGACCAGGGCTCAAACTCACATCCCCAGCAGTGGAAGCCCAGAGCCTTAACCACTGGACCATCAGGGAAGTCTCCTACATTCACTAAAATTTCTGCTGTGGAGCCACTGCGTCCACGTAGCCCCAGTGTGAATCCGATTAAGGATGATCAAGGCTTCCTGAGAATCTGCCCTGTGATGAATCACGGTATCGCCAGTCAACCAACGAATCCTGGGCAGAGCAAATGAGACTGACTACAGAAATATTTATAGTCTCTGTGCACACAGGGTAGCTCGGAGCTTTTCTGCTTGTTACACGAATGGCAGAATCACATTGCAGCAGAAAATTAAGGCACAGTTCATGAATCATAAACAGGAGTTAATTACATTACGGAAAATTACATTTCCAAAGTTAAGCATTGTTACGGTTGTTTCCTTAGGGACTGTATTTCTGATCCAATTATTATGTTCCTTCTTTCAGATCATTTCATAAATTCACATATTTTTATTTTCTGTAAGATGAACTAGTGTGTTATGGAGACTAGAAAGTAAATAAAGTCTGCACGTGAATCCCCTCAGAAAAGTACTTGGTGTAAAAGCCGCATTTGTAGACTTCCTCACAACTAGGGGTTACACCATGTGACATACCTCAAGCCAGTGACATTTCTGAGCTGGGCTTCAGGAAAGCTCTTTAACAGGCAGAGAGCCTTGGCTGGTGAGACTTTTGCCCTTTTTTCTTTCTCTTCTTGACCTCCTAAGATGCAGTTATGGTGCTGGGAGGGAGCAGACATCTTGGGACCACAGGAAACAAAGCAACACTAACCCCCAACCGCTTCATGGTGGGTCCCTCAGTCCTACCCCCACCCGCTGCAGCCGGCCCGGGCAGACAGTGTATGATGTTACTTATATGTGGAATCTAAAAAGATGATGCAAACGAACTTGTCCTCAGAACAGAAATGGGAGAGGGATAAATTAGGAGCTTGGAATTAGCAGATACAAACTACTATATGTAAAATAGATAAACAAAAAGGGCTTACTGTATAGCACAGGGAACTAAATTCAGTATCTTCTAGGGCTTCCCTCTTGGCTCAGGGGTAAAGAACCTGCCTGCCGATGCAGGAGACGTGGGTTTGATCATTGATCCGGGAAGATCCCACATGCTACAGAGCAGCTAAGCCCAAGTGCCACAACTGTTGGGCCTGTTGTGCTCTAGAGCCCGGGGGGCTGTGACTTCTGAGCTCACCTGCCACAACTACTGGAGCCCGAGCACTGGAGAGCCCATGCTGTGCAACAGGAGAAGTCACCACGATGAGAAGCCCACGCACCACGACTACAGAGTAGCCCCCATTTGCTGCAGCTAGAGGAAAGTCCGTGCGGCAACAAAGCCCCAGCACAGCCAGAAATAAATGCACAAATAATTTTTTAAAAAATCTTGTAATAAAGTATAATGGAAAATAATCTAAAAAAGAATATATGTATAACTGAATCACTTTGCTGTGTACTAGAAATGAACACAATGTAAACCAACTATGAGGAAGTGAAGTCACTCAGTCGTGTCCGACTCTTTGCGACCCCATGGACCGTAGCCCACCAGGCTCCTCTGTCCATGAGATTCTCCAGGGAAGAATACTGGAGTGGGTTGCCATTTCCTTCTCTAGGGGATCTCCCCAACCCAGGGATCGAACCCGGGTCTTCTGCATTGGAGGCAGACGCTTTAACCTCTGAGCCACCAGGGAAGTCTATACTTCAAGGGAAAAAAAGGTAAATTGCGATCAATGTTAAATACATCACCAAGTGCATTAGAAGGTACACTGATTGGGTTTAGGGGATCAGGAAAACTTCCCTGAGGTGGTGATATCTGTGTTGAGGTCTAAAGAAACCACAGGAGTTAATAACAGGAGAACGCGGATTCGAGAGGTGAGGCATTCCAGGCAATGCAAACATCAGACAAGTTCTTTGTGGCAGGAAGCTGGATGAAAGTGTGAAGATGTGGAAGAGCAGGCTGCCTGGACCCAGAGAACAAGGGGAAGGCTGGGGAGATGAAGGGAGGGGTGAGGAAGGTGAGACAAGCACGGACACTGAAGGCCATGGCTTTAAAGGTTTGGTCTTTCACGTCATAGTTCAGTTCAGTTCAGTTGCTCAGTCGTGTGCGACTCTTTGCGACCCCATGAATCACAGCACGCTAGGCCTCCCTGTTCATCACCATCTCTCAGAGTTCACTCAGAGTCAAGTCCATCAAGTCCGTGATGCCATCCAGCCATCTCATCCTCAGGCATCCCCTTCTCCTCCTGCCTCCAATCCCTCCCAACATCAGAGTCTTTTCCAATGAGTTAACTTCGCATGAGGTGGCCAAAGTACTAGAGTTTCAGCTTCAGCATCATTCCTTCCAAAGAAATCCCAGAGTTGATCTCCTTCAGAATGGACTGGTTGGATCTCCTTGCAGTCCAAGGGACTCTCAAGAGTCTTCTCCAACACCACAGTTCAAAAGCATCAATTCTTCGGAGCTCAGCCTTCTTCACAGTCCAACTCTCACATCCATACATGACCACAGGAAACCCTTAAAGAGTTTTTAGCAGGGGAAGTTGAGGCTCATGCTCAGAACTCTGTATTTTGGGATAATTTTTGGTAAACCTAAAACTTCTCTTTAAAGAAGTCTATTAAGGGCTTCCCTGGTGGTTCAGCGGTAAAGAATCCGCAAACCAATGCAGGAGACATGGGTTCAATCCCTGACCCAGGGAGATCCTCACATGCCTCAAAGTGACTAAGTCTGTGCACCACAACTATTGAACCTGTGCCCCAGAGCCTGGGAACCACAATTACTGAAGCCTTCATGCCCTAGAGCCTGTGCTCTGCAACAAAAGAAGCCACAAGCACCGCAACTAGAGAGTAGCCCCCACTAGCTGCAACTAGAGAAAGGCTCAGGCAGCAATGAAGACCTAGCAGAGACAAAAAAAACCACTATTAAACTGCTTTAATTAAGGAGGAAAAAAAAATGCTAAGATTCCCATTTGCTTCTTCTCCCACTCATCCACTCTCGGAACTTTTCCACCTTACACTCCCCAGGAGGCTGATTCCTGTGGACCACGTCACCCAGGTGCCCTCACCCTCTGGCTTCCTACTGGGACCTGCCAGTGGAAGGCATCCGCTGATCAAGGGGAGAAGACCACCCTCCTCAGTGAATCGCCCTGGGTTGCTGTTCTCCTCCACCAATGTCCCTCTCACTATATCTGGGGTTACTTATTGCCCGTTCTGGTAATTGTTCCCTGTCTTTGCTCCTTCAAGCATATGGGCAACAGGGCCTCCACTCTTGCCCATCCAATGTGCTCCACCTCCCCTGCTGGAATCCCATAATCCTGCCCACTCCTTTGGAAATGATCCCTTTATTAAACTCTCCTCCAGTCCCTCCATTTGAGAATGTCATCTGTCTGCTCCCCTGACTGATTACAAATATAGAAACTAATTTCCCAGAATTTACTAAAGTCACTTTACTTAATTAAAAAGAGAAATGACTTGATTGCGTGGTCCTGTTGAGTACCAGCTAGAAGTAAGAGAACATGTAGCTGCATTATAACAAAAGATAAGCACGTCAAAGAAAACTCTTAAGAACTTTCCAAGTGAGAGCAAGTCATGTACATAGAAATAAGATTAAAATTGTTATCACGCAATGACATAAAGTATTGTATTTAGGTTGGTACAAAAGTAATTGAGGTTTTTGTATTGTGAAATTTGCCATTTGCCATTGGAATCCATTCTTAAGTGAATGTGGTTATGTTGTACATTATTTTAATGCACATTTCTCACTTTATTTTTTTGCTAATGACTAATTACTTGCTATTTATTTTACATGTATTTTAGACTACGGATATGATGTTAGACAAAAAGCATATTTGAGCAATTTTCTTATTCGAGTTCAAAATAGGTCATAAAACAATGGAGACATCTTGCGACATCAACAACGCAGTTGGCTCAGGAACAACATAGTGGTAGTTCAAGAAGTATTGCAAAGGAGACCAGAACCTGGAAGACGAGCAGCGTCATGGCCAGCCGTCGGAAGCTGACAGTGACCGATTGGAGCAATCACTGAAAGTTACCTCTGAAAGAACTCGACATTGACCATTCTATGGTCATTCTGCATTTGAAGCAAATTGGAAAAATGGAAAAGCTCAGTAAGTGTGTGCCTCATGAGCTGAACAAAAGTTGAGCATACTTCTCAGACATAATGGTTCCACTCTGATCAGACAGGCAGCAGCCCCCAATCAGTGACCATGACTTTTTCATTGAAAAGTGGATTTTACACAACTGGTGATGACCAGCTCAGTGGCTGGACTGAGAAGAAGCTACAAATCACTGCCCGAAGCTAAACTTGCACCAAAAGAAAAGGTCATGGTCACTGACGGTGGGCTGCTGCCTGTCTGATCCACTATAGCTTTCTGAATCAGAGCGAAACCATTACGTCTGAGAAGTATGCTCAACAAATTGATGAGATACATGGAAAACTGCAACACATGCAGCCAGCAATGGTCAACAGAATGGCCCCAAATCTCCATGACAATGCCTGACCACATGTCACACACACGTCGCACAACCGATGCTTCAAAAATTGAACGAATTGGGCTATGAAGTTTAGACTCATTGGTCATACTCACTTGACCCCTTGCCAACTATATATCACTTCTTCAAGCATCTTGACAACTTTTTGCAGATAAAACACTTCCACAACTAGCAGGAGGCAGAAAATGCTTTACATTTTAAGTTCGTTGAATCCCAAAGCATGGATTTTTACACTACAGGAATAAATCACTTTATTTTTCGTTGGCAAAAATGTGCTGATTTTAATGGTTCCTATTTTGATTAATAAATATGTGTTTGAACCTAGTTATAATAATTTAAAATTTAAGGTCTGAAATGACACCTTATTATTTTGCAACCAACCTAATTAAGAATCTTGATCCGGGTGCCCAGAGCCAGCTGTGGGGCACCACTAGGTGGCGCTACTGACACCGCCGGGAAGTCGTCCATTGGGGCAGGAGCCCAAAAGTTCCCTGGACGTCCCTCTGCAGAGGACGCCAGCTCCGCCGTGGGTGAGAACATCCTGGGAGCCACTGTGGGGGTCGTGGGGTTGGGGGTTAGGCCAAAATTTACAATGGCTGTTGAAAAATATAAGCCAAAAATGTCATTTAAAGTGACCCTAGATGGGTGTACACTTGCACCCAGCAGATGTCAATAAAGATCATCTCTGGAGGAGGGCACTTACACCAAAGTTTCAAAGAATTCACACGGAATAGTTCCCAGTAAGATGAAATGTAAATTTAAAAAATCATCAAACACAACAAAACGAGTGATCATGAGCAAAAGAACCACAGAAACAATTAACTGCAGAGTTAGACCTTTAAAGGCTGCTAATATTAGTATTATCTGACACTGTTCATAAATCATTAGGTATGAAGAAATAAAATATCGGAAGTATGATGAAAGGAGAGAATATAAAACTGACCAGGCAGGTTTGGGAGTGGGGGGAAGCACAAATAGAAACTCTTCAAATGTAAAATATAAAAATTGAAATAATAATAGGCAAATTAAATACAGTGGGAGACAAAATTGTCAGAAGGCAGCCTGGATGCACAGAGAAGGAAAATACAAAGAAAAAAAAGTCAAATATAAAATAAAAAGCTATGGTTTTTCTAGTAGTCATGTAGAGATGTTATAATTGGACCATAAAGAAGGTTGAGTGTCAAAGAATTGATGCTTTTGAATTGAGGTGCTGGAGAAGACTCGTGAGAGTCCCGTGGACAGCAAGGGGATCAAACCAGTCAATTCTAAAGGCAATCAACCCCGAATATTCACTGGAAGGACTGATGCTGAAGCTCCAGTCTTGGAGCTTCCTGATGGGAAGAGCCAACTCACTGGAAAAGAGCTTCATGGTGGGGAAGATTGAGGGCAGGATGAGCCAGGGGCAACAGAGGATTAGACGTTTGGATAACATCACTGACTCAATGGTCATGAGTTTGAGCAAATTCCGGGAGATAGTGAAGGACAGGGAAGCCTGGTGTGCTGCAGTCCACGGGACTGCAAGAGTCAGACACAACTTAGCGACTGAACAACAGCAACAGCAAGAGACAGAGGGAAAAAGGTCTGCTGTGTCAGATAACACGACCTCAGAAATACAGACTCAAGAGACTGGGAAGTGAACAGTATTTGATGAGACAACAGATTTTCTAGTATTGACTCAGGAAGCCCAATAAATTCCAAGCGTAAATAAACAAGTCACAACCAGAAACATTCTAGTTTAACGGTAAAATACCAAAGACCAAGAGGAGATGTTAATAGTAGGCAAAATAAACCCAGTATCTACAGAAGCACCACAGATGACTAACTTCTCACTGGAACTCAAAAGAAAGTGCAAAATTATCTTTGAAGTGTTGAGAAAAAAAAAACAAACCTATGCCAACCTTGAATTATGTATCCAAATAAGCTATTTTCAAGAACATTAGCAAAATAAAGATATTTCTAAACAAAATAAGAAACAAGAGAAAGAAGTAAGCTCTGAGGTACAAAAGAGAATGGTGAGAAAAAAGAAGCAAGTTCAGTTCAGTTTGGTTCAGTCGCTCAGTCGTGTCCAACTCTTTGCAACCCCATGAATTGCAGCATGCCAGGCCTCCCTGTCCATCACCAACTCCCAGAGTTCACGCAAACTCATGTCCATCAAGTTGGTGATGCCATCCAGGCATCTCATCCTCTGTCATCCCCTTCTCCTCCTGCCCCCAATCCCTCCCAGCATCAGAGTCTTTTCCAATATATACATGTATATTATATATATATAAAATACCTGATGAGTAAAAAGTTAAAATAACAAACCATGGAAAAACTAGAAGGAAATAAAAGTGTTTATCAATCTCTTGAAGGAAAAAAAGCTTTAGAAAGTAAGAGACATTTATACATCTTCAAAATAATGGAAGAAATCAAATGGAAAGGTTTATTGTTAGCAGGATAATGTAGCTGGCACTACTGACTGACTTGGCCTCAGAGTTATATAATAGTCTATTTTATTTAGCATAGGTTTATTTATAATAATTATATAGGCTAGGTCACAGAATTATGTTTAATACTTCTAAGTATCTAGAATATAATCATCAGCCTTCAAGGAAAGATCTCTACACTTCTTAGATGTCAGGCAGGGAGGTGACAAAGCATGAAAATTAGGAAAATTTCCAATATTCATTCATTCCTCCTCAGAAAGAAACAGATCCTTCTTTGTCTTCTTTCATTTTTCTTTTCAACTAGAAACAATCAGCAGGAGTTTTAAGGACTAAAATTCTGCTCAAGAAACAAGACGTATCCGTGAACTTGGAGAGTTACAGTTAACATTTGAGTAATCCATTCTTTGTTTTCCTACCAGGAACTGAGCTCTATGACTGATGGGGAGCATCTGCCACAGAACTAGCAATGTCTCCTGCCAGGAAGATGCTACCAGAATAAAAGAGATATAAAAGGGTGCTCTGTGTAACTTAAGCAAGAGAGTTATAAGAACAAGTTACTCTGTTCATCCCCCTCCACATTAAGAAGACATCAAAGACATTCACATTAACACTCCCTCCAGCACATCTTTTGATCCAGTCATTACTGATGCATGCCTCCCTGCCTTTCACACAAGCCTTCCCTTCTGCTTCCTATCCCACAGCTCAGCTCGCGTCACCTGCTCTGGGACGCCTTCAGTGATAAGCCCACTCCATGGTAAAGAATTCACCTGCCAAGGCCAAACATGTGGGTTCAATCCCTGGGTTGGGAAGACCCCTTGGACATGGAAATGACAACCCACTCTAGCACTCTTGCCTGGAGAACCCCATGGACAGAGGAGCCTGGAGGGCTACAGTCCATAGGGGTCTCAAAGACTCAAACATGACTGAGTACGCACACACACACCTGACATCAACTGCCCTCTTCTTTGTTTGGATAAGTTCCTGAGTACACTTGTATCATAAAATGTATCAGACTATACCGAAATCTCCTATCCCTTTATCCATTCACATCTTAAGATGAGCAGATTGCTAAAGGATAGATAATTGACCTTATGAGTCTATATGCATATATTAAATGATCAATTAAAGCCCATGTTTGAATAAATGGAGCAATGCCTTTAAAACTCATAGTGCTAGCCTACAGTTCTAAGGTTCTACATTTTATTTAGTTCTAATAACCTGTAAATAGAGTATTCCAAGTCCAGAAATAAAGTCCATCAGAATCATAGCGTGGATCACAATTTACACATTTTTTAAAGTGTCTAACAACGTCCTTGACACTTTGATGGATGTCTTCGTTGCTGCTGCTGCCGCTGTTAAGTTGCTTCAGCCGTGTCCGACTCTGTGTGACCACATAGACAGCAGTCCACTAGGCTCCTCTGTCCCTGGGATTCTCCAGGCAAGAAAACTGGAGTGGGTTGCCATTTCCTTCTGCAATGCATGAAAGTGAAAAGTGAAAGTGAAGTCGCTCAGTCGTGCCCGACTCTTAGCGACTCCACGGACTGCAGTGTACCAGGCTCCTCCGTCCATGGGACTTTCCAAGCAAGAGTACTGGAGTGGGGTGCCATTGCCTTCTCCAGAATGTCTTTGTTAGTGCCTTATTATTCTACAGGCAGTGTGGAGCAGGCGGTGGTGAGAAGCATGTATTGAGTGTCAGAGCATACTGGAGCTCTCTGGTCCTTGTCATGGCAAAGGGGTGACCTTGAGCAAGTTACTTCCTCTTTCCGAATCTGTGTCCCTCTCTCTTCAGATTGGCTTACTGAAGCTCACCTAGTTAGGCTCTGAGGACACAAGGTGGTCAGCACAGTTTTTGGCAGATTGATGGTAGATATCACAGTAATTTCTTAGCATAGTGATTTACAGTATGGGCTTTGTAATAAAAAAAAGATTTGAATTTGAATTACAATTATTTTTTATGTTTTTTACAATTATTGTCATCGTCAACACCAATAGAGGGAAATAATGCCTCTCAACTTATCATCCACAGCACTTAAAACATTAAAAACCTTTAAAAAATATTATTATTTGTTTCCTCTACTACCATATAAAGAATATGTTTCTGCTCCAGAGGAAATTGCTTTTCTTACTACTGTACTGGCTAATGCAAATTAAGTGGTGCTAATCCATAGGACTGTGTCTAGTTCCTTCTTTAAAACGAATCAATTAACAGTTGGGAATTGCCGTGGGGAAAGAAGGGTCACCACATCCTGATGTGACTGAATGACAAATGCCACAGCTGGAAAGAGATTAGAGAGCATCTCGGGTCAAGAAAGAACATAAATGGTTGCCCCATGTGTCCAACATAGAGGGAGAAGAAAATTAAGTAAAAATGTCATGGAGTCAAATTCTAGCTAATGAGTGCAGGCTCTGCAGGCATCCAGAACAGGGGAAAGAAAGGTCAAGCCTGTTTCTTAGAAAGCTCCATCATATACAGGAGACTTCATACCTTTAAAAGGATAATGACCTCATTTACATGAGGAACACCAGCATACAAACCGCCCATTAAGACTACTTACAAAAGGCTGGTAGACAAAAGCTAGGTATGGTAATATACTGAAATGTTCTAAAAGGCAGCAGGATTTCTGGCAACAAAGAGCATCACTGTTGTCAAATACCTCTGCACATAGAGACACCAGGCCGAGATCCTATATGCTTTGCTTCAAGATTCTGTAAGTCTTACTAAACTTTTCTTAAAAACAGATGCTTGCTTTTGATTCATAAACAAAACAAAACTTAAAAGCTGTGAAATTTCCTGGGTATTCCCACTCCCAAAGAAGCAACAGCTGAATCCTGGCTGAATTCAAATCAATGCCCATTGACCAGGCACTTGCTGTGAGCAGGAATAGATCTGGCCGCTGCTCAGGGGAGCCCAGAGGATTTTCATTGCTCAGCAACTTCTCATATTCTTTTAGAATAATCAGGCTGATTAACTCAGTTGGTCCATTCTGGTTTATCAGAATAAAAGAGTTTTATTAATTGAAAATCTGCACTTATGCCTTTTAGTCATATCTATTTAGTAAGTTTTTTACATCAAGTAAAATCTAAACTTTATTGAGAACAGTTCCGACTCTTTGCAACTCCACAGACTGTAGCCACCAGGCTCCTCAGTCCATGGAGATTCTCCAGGCAAGAATACTGGAGTGGACTGCCATGCTCTCCTTCAGGGGATCCTCCCAACCTAGAGACTGAACCCAGGTCTCCTGCATTGCAGGCCACCAGGGAAACCCTACAATTGTCTAGACAATACCCTAATGGAAACATGAAACAAATTTTTTTCAACTATTTCCAAATTTCCTTGGGCTCCTTTGGAGACAATCTTTTCTGCACCTCGATTCCCTGGCAACCACTGATTTATTTTCTGTGCCTTTTCTAAGGCCTTCCGTGGTAGCTCATCTGGTAAAGAATCTGCCTGCAATTCAGAAGACCCTGGTTTTATCCTGGGTCGGGAAGATCCCTATTGCCATGCTCTCCTTCAGGGGATCCTCCCAACCTAGAGACTGAACCCAGGTCTCCTGCATTGCAGGCCACCAGGGAAACCCTACAATTGTCTAGACAATACCCTAATGGAAACATGAAACAAATTTTTTTCAACTATTTCCAAATTTCCTTGGGCTCCTTTGGAGACAATCTTTTCTGCACCTCGATTCCCTGGCAACCACTGATTTATTTTCTGTGCCTTTTCTAAGGCCTTCCGTGGTAGCTCATCTGGTAAAGAATCTGCCTGCAATTCAGAAGACCCTGGTTTTATCCTGGGTCGGGAAGATCCCCTGGAGAAGAGGTAGGCTTCTCACTCCAGTATTTGTGGGCTTCCCTGGTACTCAGAGAGTGAAGAATTCCCCTGCAATGCGGGAGATCTGGGTTCAACCTGAGTTGGGAAGATCCCCTGTCCCTTTGGAGAAGGGAAAGGCTACCTACTCCAAGTATTCTGGCCTGGAGAAGTCCATGGACAAAGCAGCCTGGCAGGCTACAGTCCATGGGGTTGCACAGAGTTGGACACAACTGAGTAACTTTCAAAAATGTCATGTAAGTGTAGCCTTTTGATTGCAGCTTCTATCAGCATAATGCATTTGAAATTCATCTCTGTTGTGTGCTTTTTCCATTTGGCTGATAAGCTATAGTTTGCTTATCCATATACCAGCTGAATCCTTTCAACAGGGGTTCAGTTTATCCATTCACCTGGGCATTCGGGCCAAGGGTCAAGCTGGGTTTGAGGGCAGTAGGGATGGAGGGTTCAGAATCCAGGATGTCCAGGCTCCAATGGGGAGGCAGAGGTGGAAATGAATGTTTATTTGTGATCTGTACAGGTTATTCACAGCTTGGGAAATTTATTGCTGAAAACAATTTTCTTTTTACAACTCTGGACAGTGTATGACTTTCAGAGTGAGGTTAGGTGGCTTTGTTGTTTACACCCACCTCTTTAAGCTGCACGATCCCTTTGTATCTCATTTCCCTCATCTTCAAAATAGGTATAACTATTAAAGAACAGCTGCATAATTATTTCATTGAGAAAACATTGTGAAATAATAGTATTGCACTTGGCACTATATTGTGGTAGTCCCTGAAATATGGTAAAACACAGTACACATTTTCTCAAAGATGCATATGCAGATTTATGATAATCTTACGTTGCTGCATTATTTGCAAAAAATAACTCAAAATAGACTACAGTCCTAAATATAAAGCCTGAAAGCCTCAGAGAAAATGTTTATAAGTTTGGTTTAAGCAAAGATTTCTTAAATACAAAGTCAAAAATATAACTCATTTAAAAAATTTTGATAGGCTACTGCTTTATTTTTTTCAAAGGATTAGTCTCCAAAATTTAAAAACAGCTCATGTGATTTTCTGGAAGAGTTTGACTAGCTTCCAGCTTGTGCTTCTTCCAGCCCAGCGTTTCTCATGATGTACTCTGCATATAAGTTAGCATGCAGGTAAATCAAAAGTAATACTGAGCTTATAAGACAGTAACACGATATCTAGTTTGTGTGATTGAAAATGCCAAAGTAGGCGTCCCAGGTCTAGTTAGGTGAGTAAACACACTCCACCGGTCCCTCCCCCAGATTACCACTAAAGCCTTGGACAGAATACATGAAATTATTGGAGGGCTCTGAAAATCAGTTACAGGAGACTGAGAGAGAGAAATCAGAACTAATGGAAAGGTATGGTGGGGTGTTTCTGGTTTGGTTTTATCTTCCTGTGTCTCTCATCCCAGACTCAGAGCATCCTGAATCCCAGAGCTGCAGAGCAGACACAGGAAGAAAAACTCCAACAGAAACCGTCCTTTACTGATCAGAGCACTATGACAGACAGACTAGAAGGGAAACCATGGTTTTTTGTAATCGCACCCTGCCCTGCCCTGGGGTAAGACCCAAAGAAGCACGCTCAGGCAGCGGGGCGACCTAGTCACTGAGCAGCTGTGACCACTGTGAGGAAAACGAGAAGAAGGATAGGTGCTAGCTTTTCTCTAAATTTTTGGTAGAATTCAGCTGTGAAGCCACCTGGTCCTGGGCTTTTCTTTGCTGGTAGATTTCTGATTACAGTCTCAGTTTCTGTGCTTGTGATGGGTCTGTTAAGATTTTCTATTTCTTCCTGGTTCAGTTTTGGAAAGTTGTACTTTTCTAAGAATTTGTCCATTTCTTCCAAGTTGTCCATTTTATTGGCATATAGTTGCGAGAGCTGGGCCGGTGCACTAAGTGTGGCCGAGAGGAGCTACCCCACGTCCGAGGTCAGGGGCAGCAGCCTAGAGTGCCTGGCTGCAACGGCGCAGGAACGGCCGAGAGGAGCTACCCTGTGTCTGAGGTCTGGGCGGCAACTGAGAGGAGCTACCCTGCGTCCGAGGCCAGGGGCAGCCAGGGGGAGACAGCCTGCAGCCGAGGTCAGGGGCAGCTGGAAGAAGCCACCTCGCTCTCAAGGCCAGGGCGGTGACCCTGAGGAGCCACCCTGAGCCTGAGGCCAGGGCCGGAGGCCGGAAGGAGCAACCTGAGGAGCAGTGGCTGCCCAGGCGGAGGAGGGCCTAGAGGAGCTATCCCACATCGAAGGCGGTGGTAAGGAGATACCCCTCGTCCAAGGTAAGGAGCAGTGTCTCCGCTTTGCTGGAGCAGCTGTGAAGAGATACCCCACGCCCAAGGTAAGAGAAACCCAAGTAAGATGGTAGGTGTTGCAAGAGGGCATCAGAGGGCAGACACACTGAAACCATACTCACAGAAAACTAGTCAATCTAATCACACTAGGATGACAGCCTGTCTAACTCAGTGAAACCAAGCCATGCCTGCGGGGCAACCTAAGACGGGCGGGTCATGGTGGAGAGGGCTGACAGAACATGGTCCCCTGGAGAAGGGAATGGCAAGCCACTTCAGTATTCTTGCCTTGAGAACCCCATGAACAGCATGAAAAGGCAAAATGATAGGATAATGAAAGAGGAACTCCCCAGGTCATTAGGTGCCCAATATGCTACTGGAGATCAGAGGAGAAATAACTCCAGAAAGAATGAAGGGATGGAGCCAAAGCAAAAACAATACGGATCTGTGCATGTGACTGGTGATAGAAGCAAGATTTGATGCTATAAAGAGCAATATTGCATAGGAACCTGGAATGTCAAGTTCATGAATCAAGGCAAATTGGAAGTGGTCAAACAAGAGATGGCAAGGGTGAACGTCGACATTCTAGGAATCAGCAAACTAAAATGGACTAGAATGGGTGAATTTAACTCAGATGACCATTATATCTACTACTGCGGGCAGGAATCCCTTAGAAGAAATGGAGTAGCCATCATGGTCAACAAAAGTGTCCAAAATGCAGTACTTGGGTGCAGTCTCAAAAACGACACAATGATCTCTGTTCATTTCCAAGGCAAACCATTCAATATCAGTTATCCAAGTCTGTGCCCCAACCAGTAATGCTGAAGAAGCTGAAGTTGAGTGGTTTTATGAAGACATACAAGACCTTTTTGAACTAACATCCAAAAAGGATGTCCTTTTCTTTATAGACGACTGGAACAGTAAAGTAGGAAGTCAAGAAACACCTGGAGTAACAGGCAAATTTGGCCTTGGAATGCGGAATGAAGCAGGGCAAAGACTAATAGAGTTTTGCCAAGAAAATGCACTGGTCATAGCAAACACCCTCTTCCAACAACACAAGAGATCGACTGGAACAGTAAAGTAGGAAGTCAAGAAACACCTGGAGTAACAGGCAAATTTGGCCTTGGAATGTGGAATGAAGCAGGGCAAAGACTAATAGAGTTTTGCCAAGAAAATGCACTGGTCATAACAAACAGCCTCTTCCAACAACACAAGAGAATACTCTACACATGGACATCACCAGATGGTAAACACTGAAATCAGATTGATTTTACATAATAAAAATCTTAATAAAGAAAAAATAGGAACTTACAATTAAATGTGTGCATGTGCTAAGTCGCTTCAGTCCTGTCTGACTCTTTGTGACTCCAAGGACTGTAGCCCACCGGGCTCTTCTGTCCATGAGATTCTCCAGGCAAGAATACTGGAGTGGGTTGCCATGCCCTCCTCCAGGAGATCTTCCTGACCCAGGGACCAAGCCCACGTCTCATAAGTCTCCTGCATTGGCACTAGTGCCACCTGGGAAGCCCTACAATTAAACAAATCATATTAAAAATGAGGGACGCTCATCCCTGCCTACTTACTTCATCATAGTCCTCTACTTTCTGTGCTTTCGAGGTTGCTGCGCGACTTCCTGTACCCGCGTGGTGGGAAGGCTGCACGTGGCACATGCCGCACATTGCTTCCCGACTCACGTTCGGTGACTTCCCGTTGGTGGCCGTATTACCTGCTTAGGCTGCCGGGGCAAAATGCCACAGACAGGGTGGCTAAGAAGGAGGCATCGATTTCCACAGTTCTGGAGACCCCAAGACTTTGGTGCTCACAAGGCAGCTCTCACTCTGAGGCCTCTGCCCCCTGGTGTGTAGGCGGCCGCCTTCTTGCCATGTGTTCTCATGGCCTCTGAGTGTAGGGGCTGCTCTGGGCTCACTTCTGATGAGGACACTGATCCTGTTGGGCCGGGGCCCCCTCCTCGTGACCTTATTCAACCTCCAGTATTTCTTTAGGGCCCTCCTTTCCAAATACACATGGAGGGGTTAGGGGTTCAACATATGAATTTGGGGTGGGGGGGACACAGTCCACACAATAGTTAAATTGACTCTGTGGGAGTATTTACACATGGAAACTGTAAAAGCCTACAAATCAGGACACCTTTTCTGAAAACTGCCGAACACTCACCAGCACACTGCTCTGAGGGAAAGTGCAGACAACAGTCCCCTGGTCCCTCTCTTGTGATTGTCCTTCACTTCTCCCAGCCCGGAAGCTCAGCAAGGTCAGGGGCCAGCCTTTACTCCCCAGGTCTTCACCCTCTGTTCTCCTCTCCTGGAAGCCCAAGCAGCGTTTGTCAAGTGGATCAGGAGCTGAAACGCATCCTAGTGACGTGAGGAAACCTAGTCACACAAAGATGAACCTCGTGAATGTGGCAGAGGCAGGAACCGCAGATGCAGGCTCTGGAGCCAACTGTGGGGCAGAGGACTTCCCTCCTCTGAGCTTCTGGTTTCTTATCTGCAAAGTGGGGGTAGTAACAGGACCTCCCTTGGAGGGGCCTAGTGAGGACAGGATAACACCAAGGGCTCTGCACACGGCCTGGATAGCTACATGGATCATCACACCGATACCCACCCTTTAAAGATCTCTCCTTCTTTCCATAAACTTGAGGTCAGCACCAACTAGCCCACACCCTGTGCTGAGTGGCAAGGACCCAAAGCCCCCTGAGCCACGGTCCCATTAGACCCTCAGCATCTCCGTGTGTAGCAGGAAGACAATACAGAAAAGGGAAGCGTTGGTTGTTAATGTGGCCAGAGAGCTGCTGATCTTTGTCACTGCATGCGGAAGTGGTCGGGAGCATGGGCTCTGGGTTCAGACCCACCACCACCACCACCAACATTCACATGCAGTGTGACTTGGGTTGAATCTCATAGTCTCACCTGGGGCCCAAGTTCCTTCCCGCACAAAATGAGGATCAAAACAGACCCTGCCTACCTCCTGGGGTTGGTGGAAGAGTTAAGAAAAGTTGTTCATTTTGATGAACTCTAATTCTTTAATATTTTCTTTTATGGGTCATACTTTCGGCTGTGAATATAAGAAATCTTTGCCTAACTCAAGATCTCAATGACTTTCTCCTGTTTTATTTTTCTTCAGCTGTATAATTTTAGGACTTACATTGATATTATTAAAATACTAATATAAAATATTTTTATATTTTAAAATAAAACCTGGATCTGGTTTAATCAGGTATGCTAAGACAAGCACACAAGTAACTGTTATGAAGGAAGCAGTTTACATTCACAACTCCTTAAAAACAAGATGCCCATCACCCGATGCATGGAAGCACCAGGACCAGTCAGGAAGCAGAGAGAGGAAGGGGGAATCATGGGCAGGAGCCTCTGCTGCAGGCTCTTTGAGAAAGACGGGCAAGGGTGAGCAGGGAGATTTAGGACTGGCTGGTTTGAACAATGTCTGCAGGCTCTGGGGATTAGGGGCTCTCACTGGTAACCTGGTACCTGGCCCTGGAGTGAATTAGGCAGAAGAATATGGGCCTCGTGGAGCATAAGAGCCAAATGGAGGAGGTGAGGGGAGTGTGGGCTCTGGACCGGTTGGTTTGCATTTGACAGGTGAGCTCCTGGGCACATCCACAGCTCTTCTAAGAACTGGCAGCCCTGGCAGGGACAGTCTCTCCCTGGTCCCTGAGGCCCCAGATGTCAGAGCATCAGGAACACAGTGACTAAGAAAACACAGCCAATGTGAGAGCAAGGCACCCAGCACACAGTAAGTGGGAGATGCCCTTCCTGCCTGTTTCAACATTAACTCTGTGGGGCCCGGGTCTCCCTCTGCTTGTTTCATGCTGTGGGTCTTCCCTTCCCAGCTGGACTCTAGGTCCTGGAGGGCTCACTGCACGCCTGCACCCAACCAGGGCAGGACGAGCCTTCTCTGGGCCCCTTCCCCAGGGAAAACAAGAGGAAATAAAGGGTGCTGATGTCAGCAGAGGCCTGCGGACCGTCCATGGAGAGAGTAGGGACCAAGACCTTGATCCTCCTGTCTCCTCTGTCCCTGTCCTTCCGAGAACCCCGTGTCATCTTTCTGTGCCTCGTGTGTCCTGCCTCACTTGGGCCCAGACCTTGCTCACATCCCTCCTGCCTTTGTTTCCCCAGACCCTGAGAAGGGGCCAGCTGAATGAAGCATGATGAGTGACTCCCTCTAGCCTGGGCTGTGGGAGGAAGAGGATATGAGGGAGGTTGACTGTTTCCGAGAACCCCGTGTCATCTTTCTGTGCCTCGTGTGTCCTGCCTCACTTGGGCCCAGACCTTGCTCACATCCCTCCTGCCTTTGTTTCCCCAGACCCTGAGAAGGGGCCAGCTGAATGAAGCATGATGAGTGACTCCCTCTAGCCTGGGCTGTGGGAGGAAGAGGATATGAGGGAGGTTGACTGTGGATGATTGATGGGGGAGGGGCAGTCTTGGGTAAGAGCCAAGTTCACAAGGCAGACAGACATGAGTGTGGTCCTAGCCAGTCCTGGAGGAAGCAAGAGCCTTCACGGTGACCTCTCTGTGGATCTTGAAGATGTCTGAGCTGAACTGATAACAAGAATTCATCTTCCCTTCCCCCGATAGGAATGGAAGAGTTGGGGACTCTCTATGACATTAGGGTCTGTGTCTCAGTTTCCCCCAGGGATAAAAGGGATATAAGGATGCATCCACCAAAGAATGTCCTAAAGCCGGAAGTGAGAAAAAGCATGTTTAGGGCTTGAGTCAGATAAGAGGGTTCCACGGAAGCGCAGAATCTGTCCTCTCCTGCCTGGAAACACAGGCACATAGAGACAGCACGGCTGCCTGGCTGGCCACGAGAGAAGTGTGGAAAAATCTATTAGGACTGGGTGGGGGAAACTGAGAAAAGGAAAAATGAAGTCAAAACCGTGTCTTTCCACCACCATGGTCCGCTCAGTACGCAATGCCAAGCTCATCGTGGAGGTGGTGAGCGGAGCCTCCTTCACAGGCAGCCCTGGGGTCACCAAGATCACCAGGCCCGTCTCTCACCCCACCCACCACCAGTCACAGTTGGCAGTGTCTCCCTCAGAGATGATCCCGGGGACGGTCACCAGGATGACCCATGACTGCTCTGACTTTCCTCCCCTTTGTCCAGGAAGGCCCTGGATGAGCAAGGGACTCACAGCTGCAGATGGATTCCCTAGGAGTGTTATTAACGACAGCCTCCTGGGAGTCACCTCCCAGGGCTCTGCACTCAGAGGGTGAGGCCCAGAGATTCTGAGGTGCAACCAGGAGGAAACTTCCAGAGGGAGCAGACGGTGGAGCTCAAGTGCTGGTCCCACTCTTGGAGTCCTGGCCATTGGCCTTGGTTCTGCCTGAAGACTGAGGGGGGAGACACTGCAGGGGCACCCCTGCCTGGAGGGAGAGGGGCCCAGAGTGGGCTGGCGCCCCTGAGTCTGAGGGGGGCTGAGCTCGACCACCAGCGGCTCCCCCCTGCTCCTCCCTGAAGGGCTGCAGCTGGACAGGGACTCGGCCCCCACCTCTCCCTGAAGGAGCCTCAGCTGGTCCTGCTGCCACCCCTTCCCCTGGGAGAGAGACACTCAGAGAAGCAGAGACAAGGAGAGACACAGAGACTGACTGCCAGGGAGATGTGAGGGCGGAGAGGCAGGAGCTGAGGGGGAGGAGGCCCAGCCGGCGCAGGTTGGGACCAGCCCCTCAGCGTGAAGATGGGGGCGGGGAGCCCCAGGTCATGGTTCCCTGCGTACTGACCACAGGGAGGCCCTTTTGCAATAATGGAAAAGAAGAAGCCAGTTGGTAAAGGAAGTGCCCGTCACTGTCGGGGTGGGCGGGTTTGGGGAAGGCCCCCACCCTCCTCCATCCTCTGAAGGAGCCTGGTCCTCACTCCTGGTGCTGAGACTCCCCCAGGGGCCCCCAGGGCCCCCGTCTGGCCTTGAGGGCTCTGCCTGTCTTCTCACCCGGGAGGAGAGCAAGGCCATGGAGCTGCCCCTGCTGCTGCCCCTGCTGCTGCTGCCCGCGTCTCTGCAGGCTGGTGAGTGGCCGGAGCTGTCCTGCTCTGCCAGGGACCCTGGGGAGGGGCTGGGGCTGGGTGTGTGGAGAAGGGTCCCCTGGGGTAGCCGGCCAGGCCTCCCACCCCCAACAAACAAAGGGCTGGCCCACAGTGCTGGGTCCCCCAACCCCTCGCCCTCCTGCCTGCCCCAAGCCTGGAGAGGGGATCACGCAGGCCAGAGGGCCAGTCCTAC
>SJYC01074002.1:0-27259 GCA_006408675.1 Madoqua kirkii
GAGATGGTTGGATGGCATCACTAACTCAGTGGACATGAGTCTGAGCAAGCTCTGAGAATTGGTGATGGACAGGGAGGCCTGGTGTGCTGCAGTCCATGGGGTTGCAAAAAGTTGGACACAACTGAGCAACCGATTTGAACTGAATTGATTCAATAACAAAGTGAGGACAATTGATTTGCTAGATGTGTATAAGAGACAGCTCCAGGCCCCCGCACCCTCTGTGCTCCCAGCTGTCCCCCCTTCCTGATCCAAGCTGGGCCCCACCCAGCCACCTGCCCTCACCCCACATCCTAGGTGACTTGACATCCTCGGGGTGTGGCTCCTCTCCTTTGTCCTGAGTCCTCTGTGGAGCCCCAGGTGCCCCATGTCTGTCCCCCCTCAGCCATGAGCTCAGCCCACACACACACCAGGTGCCAAGGGGCCCCGTGTCCCCATCACCTGTTTTCCCGTCTCCCCTTCCTTCTCTGCTCTGAACCCCAGGACATCAGTTCAACCATCCTTCCCTCAGTTCATCTCTCCTCGCTTTCCATCTCCTTCTCCCTCCTTCCATCCCCTTTACCTCCTTCCCTCTCTCCCCACCAGCATCCCCCCATGTGGTTCCAGTCACCCTGTCTGTGCCCTTCTGTCCTGGTCGTGACGAGGCAGCAGGCCTGGCAACTCCCCTGATTCTGCCCTGCATCCCAGGTAGGGGGGACACCTTGGCAGCATTGTCCCAGCTGACCTTCCCCATGACCTCCAGTACAGTGGTCCTGCCGCCCATCCTCTGGTCACAGGAAGGGGAACCGAGACACAGCAAACACCTGCCCCAAGTCACTCGTGCTGCGGGTGGGGTTTGATCCCAGTTTAGCCCCAGAGCCTCCCTTCTTAACCATGAGCTACTTGCACTCACCTACTGACTTGTCATCTTGACTATTTTCAACCTAATAATGGATGTGTAGCATCTGTCACTTAGTGGGGTGTCGGAACTTGAACAGTGTATCTGACTCCAGGGTAGGGAGGAGGGGTCTTCTCTAGGCACAGGCAATAAGGAAGTGTGTCACCAGTAGATAATTTTTTGAAAACTGAAAATTGATTAAGTTTGTTTCCTTTTTGCAAACACTTGTGCTGGTGATTCTAAGCAGTATGTGACTCAATCTGAATTAAGCAAGATAGCTTTGGATTAATATTTTCTGCACCTCCTCCAAATTCCCTTAAATGGCCTTCTTTGAGAGACTTTGGTCTCCTTAAATCCCTCTTCTTCCTTTCTTAATTCTTCCTTCTTTTTCTCCTTTTTCTATTTCAGCCACATTTCCTATGAGTTTTTTCATCAGAAAATTTATTTTTTTCAGTTAATTTGATCAACTGGGTGGTCATGCTCATTTTTACAGGGAAATAATAGAGATGTTTTTAATCCAAGTGAAGTACCACCATGCAAAAACAGCACACCAGAGGAATATCTATAGCAAACATAACTCATAAGTTTGAGATTGGCTTTTTTTTAAATAAATAGTAATTTTATTTATGTAGCCAAATCTAATTATATTCTCACTTGTAGTTTTTCTTTTATTTCTAAATCCAAAACCCCACTTCTCACTAGGGTAAAAAGTAGTTTTCTTCCAACTCTTTGTGACCCTGTGGACTGTAGCCTACCAGGATTTTCTGTCCATGGGATTTCCCAAGCAAGAATACTGGAGTGGGTTGCCATTTCGTTCTCCAGAGGCTCCTCCCTACCCAAGGATCAAACCTGTGTCTCCTGCTTATTAGCAAGTAGATTCTTTTATCACTGAGCCACCTGGGAAGCCCACACGTAGCCATTAAAAATAATGAAATAATGCCATTTGCAGCAACATGGAGGGACCTAGAGATTATCACACTCTGTGAAAGTCAGATAGAGAAGAACAATTGTACATGTTGCTTAGATGTGGAATCTTTAAAAAATGATACAAATGAACTTATTTCCAAAACAAACAGCTTCACAGACTTAGAGTGGGAATATATGATTAATGGAGAGAAGAGGGGAAAGGGTAGGTTGGGAGTTTAGGACTGACAGTATACACTGGTATATTTAAAACAGAAAATTAAAAAGGACCTACTATACAGCACAGGGAATTCTCTCAATATTCTGTAGTAACTTAAATTAGAAAAAAAATTGAAAAAGAACAGAAACATGTATTTGTACAACTGAATCACTCTGCTGTACACCTAAACATTGCTAATTATCATTGCTAATCAAGTATGATACACACAGAAATTTTAAAGTAAAAACAAATCAGAAGATAAAATAAAAATTGATAGAGTTTAGCAAGGTTAAAAACTTCTTGTCCTTGAAAACTCTAATTAAACAGTGAAGAGAAAGCTACAATCTGGGAAAAAAATTTGCAAAATATATTTATGACAAAAGACTTGTTAAAAACTGTCAGCAATGTTAAGAAAAGAACACATTCAAAAATAAGTGAAAGGTCTAAAAAGACGAGTTGACCAGAGAAGTTACATGGATGACAAATACATGAAACCTAGTTCACTGCAGCACACTGGGGTTCGGTGGTCTTCAGTAAACTAGTCTGGGATCATTATTACCTTTTATGATACTCTTCAATCACAAAATCATGCATGTTCTAAACATTTACCTTACAAATTAATACATTTGGGGATATAACTCACAAAAACACAGGCCTGAATATATATCTATCTTAGAATATTACATTACTTCTTTGTAACCAAAATCACAATCTATGATCCTACTTAAGAGAATATTTTGGAAGATTAGGGGCTTCCCAAGTAGCTCAACTGGTAAAGAATCTGCCTGTAATACTGGAGACGTGGGTTCAATCCTTGTGTCAGGAAGATCCCCTGGAGAAGGGCATGGCAACCCACTCCAATACTCTTACCTGGAGAATCCCATTGACAGAGGAGCCTGGTAGGCAACAGTCCATGGGGTCGCAAAGAGCTGGACACGACTGAGCGACTAACACTTGGAAGATAAAGTCATCATTGCCAAACAATTTTTTAGAAAACATCATAAAGAATTGGAGACTATATGATTTTTAATCTAAAATTTTAACTATGTTTGGACAGCCTTTAATTAATTTTGTATGACAACATTCATTTTTGATTATAAAATGCTCTGCATGTGTATGGGAAATGAATTATTTCAACTTTGTTCATTTACTCACTTAATGTACATTTTATTCTCAGGTAGTTCTATTACAATTATACCTGATTTTAGTATTTTCTTTAATACCACCCCCTTTCCCTTTTAAAGTCACAAAACACAATGTCATTATTATTGTAGGCAACAAGGGGATAATTTCACTGTCAAATTCTCTACCAGAGTTCTGAATCTAGTAGTTTCTAGACAATACAAGATAAATAGTGTATGATAAAAGTTTTAAAGGAGATAGGTATAAATTTTAATCTAAATTTGAAGTTTCTTGTTTTATTTGCTCAGGTTAAGTGATGCTCACACAGTAGTAATATTTTCCTAGTGATATTCTAGAACTGGAAGGGAAGGGAACAAAGTAATCTTCAAATTACATATGAACCCTTGACATGATGGTAATAGGTCCTTTCCTTGTCTAGAGGAACATTCTTGTGTGACTGGCTATTATTTCATGTAATGACAGAGTTTATTTTGCCCTGAGCAGGTAGACAACATAGAGGCAGAAAAGACTGGGCTGTTTGATCTTATGCAATGGGTTAAGAATGACAGTTCTGGAGCATGAATGCCTGGGTTTTGAAACCCAGCTTCATCACTTAGTGGGTGTCAGCTTGGCCATATTCCTTAATTCTGTAGGTCTTAGCTACCACATCTGTAAAATGAGAGTGATAAATACAAAAGGAATTCCCTTAGGAATGCTTTAGTATTAAATAATTATATAAGCATTTATACCACTGCCTGGCATACAATAACCATAACATTTAGAAGTTTGCTAATAATTTGGAAAATTTTTTGTTTTTCTAAGCTCACTGTATTGCTAACGAACTATGATACCTGCAAAGTGAGCTTGTCCTGTCTAGCTCTGTCCATATTATTTCATAATTCATTTGTTTTTAAGTTATGTGAAAACTGCCAAAGTGGAACAGTGTAAAAGTTTTTCATTCAGCTTTCATAAATAATTTTTTAAATGATATTTCTACATGATAGTCTATCAGAGGTAACACTCTGGTCAACACTTTTAAATCATCAATAAAAAGAATTATACTTAGGTACTGGATCTTAATTTCCTGTTTTTCTGTTGTTTGCCTTTGTTTTTTTTTTTGTTTGTTTTGCGTTTATTCTTAATACAGCGTATTGCCTGGCATTTCAGCTATGCATTATCTCTTTCTTAAAGGAACATTCATTCATTCAACGGGCATTTACTGTTCTGACATAAAAATTTATTTAGCACTTATTGTATTTTCAAGTTAGATGTCAATCAAACATTAATATGATGATCATTATAATGTTGTTTTCTATGACTTTCAATGTATTCAATTTTTAAAGTCCTTAATGTTTTCATAATGGTGGCTCTGTACTTGTCCCAGGTTGGGATTAGGTTCACTGTTTATTTCAAAGAAATCTGAAATAACAGTGGCATAAACCACATGGAATTTTACATGCTCACACAAAGAGGAAGGAAGCTCCATGCTGCTATGGCTGTCTGGGAACCGTGCTCCTTTCAGCTCACCACCTGGCTGTCTCCTCAGTCCGTTCTTTCTGTAGCTGTAACACGGCCACTAGTTCTAGACAGCAGGATACAGAATCAGGAGAGCGATCCTCGCTTTACGCACATTTGCTGGAAGCCATGAACTGCAGGAAATTCTACAGAAAACGTGCCCCAAAAATTTAAAAAATAGAGGTTCGTATGAAGGAGAGAGGATGGATTCTCAAGAGACAACTCGTCTCTTTCCCAGTGGATTTTTAAAAACATATATTTTAAGAGGATGAGAAGGGGACAACGGAAGATGAGATGGTTGGATGCCATCACCGACTCAGTGGACATGAGTTCAAGTAAGCTCCGCGAGTTGGTGATGCACAGGGAGGCCTGGCATGCTGCAGTCCATGGGGTTGCAAACAGTCGGACATGACTGAGCGGCTGAACTGAATGAACCATGATAATCCTCATCTTAAATCAGAAGATACTATTTGAAATGATAATAAGTAAGTAATAAAATAAACATTAAAAGGGCAATTTGTACATCAACTTTCAGCTTTTGGTAAGTTAAAAGCTTCAGCTATTATTAAAAGCTGCCTGTTAATCAGAAGACCACTTGTCAGGAGAGAATGCAATCATTTTCCTGGACACTTTTTAGTAATTTTGCTAGATTAAAATGACAAAGAAAAAATTGCAAAATTCAGAAACCAAGTCATGTGCCATGTTTATCAAAGAAGCTGATGAAAATGAACCTAAAAATGGAAATTTAAAATGGAATAAAACTGATTTGATGATAAGCAGAGAATAGATTAAACATGTACCATATGGCAATTTTAGTCCATTTTCCTAAAGTGTGCTATAAACATAACATTAGCACAAGTGATTCTGAGCAAAACGTTCCAAAAGGTGATTTTGCCTGCAGGATTATTACATTTGGTAGAGCTTTGAAGTCATTTTTCAAAGGTCACTATTCTCAACACTCAAAGATTGTATCTGGCCTTCAACATTTCTGGCTCACTCCACATTTACTGTAACATTCTCCAAATTACATTGACATACATGATTAAACCAAACAAAAAAACAGTAATCTCCAGCATATATAAAACAAAGTAGTATAAGATTTACAGTTAATCTTCTAGTATTTTATATCCTCACTGAAGCAAAATGATAGACTAAAAAAAAACAAACTAGGTCAAGTAGACCATAACACAGCATGTGACCAAACGTGGATTTGGAGATTTGAAGATAAACAAGAGTTCCAGGCTAGGAGAGAGAAGAGTGTGCGGAAAGATTTGCTATAAAAGATGAAGGAAAATATAAATCTTAGAAAGAAGCAGCAATTGAATTTCTCAGATAGAAACACAGTAGGAATACAGTTCAGAAGAGGAAACAAACATGGAAAACGAAGGTCATTGAAGGAATTAATGCGACTAGGAGCTTCCCAGGTGGCTCAGTGGCAAAGAATCTGCCTGTTGGTGCAATCCCTAGGTCAGGAAGATCCCCTGGAGAAGGAATGGCAACCCACTCCAGTATTCTCACTTGGAAAATCCATGGGCAAAGGAATCTGGCTGGCTATAGTCCATGGGGTCACAAAGAGTCAGATACAACTTAGCGACTAAATAGCAGCAGCAGCAGCAACAATATGACTAAGAGGTAAGGTTTCTATTGTCAAGCAGTGGGAAAGACAGTGAGTAGTTTATTTGAGAGTAGCTGATGGCCAACTTTGGAATATCAAGCTTAGGCTCAAGAACACAATTGTACATAGTTTTGAACTGCTAAAAAATGACTTTAATTCAGTTAAAGTATCACATATACAAAAGAACGTATGTGCAGTTTAAAGAATAATAATAAACAGCCATTGTACTTTCCATTGAACTAAAGAGAAAGAAAAATCATCATTACTTCCGAAGTTGCGTTATGATTCCCTTCCCAGCTAGGTAATTAAACGAAAAGTGTCCATGTTTTGGTTAAAGTAGTCGAGTATGTTCAGGAGCATTTCCAGGGAGATACAAAAAAATAAACTTCAGAGGGCAACATGGATCCCACCTTTTTTATACTGGTCATGTGGTTCTCGCAGCAAGAATATTTAGAGTTCACGGGGTCACAAAGAGTGTGACACAACTTAGCGACTGAACAACGACGACGACGACAACGTGAATGCTGTGGGCCTTAGGCTAAGAAAGCAGCAGTGGGAATACAGGAGAGAGGAAAAACCTTCAGTATACTGTGATGAAACAATCAGAAGCCAAGTATGACTCAAGCTGTTGTTTATTTTGCTTGTTTATTTTTGAAGCGGTTTTAATTTGACTTGTTCTGGCATGAATGAAACAAAATATTGGTACCTCTAATAAAAACAGGAAAAGAAAGGAAGGTTTGAAGGGAAAGCCCATGTTTTAGATCCAGCATTGAGCCATTTAAGTGTGAAAATTACATCAGTAGAAGAAAATGCACAGTGAAGCCAAGTGGAAGGATAAAGATTCAAGAAATAATTTTCCGAAAATGCTTGTGGAAGACTTTGAGACTACATGAGTCCTCTGAGGAGTAAGTAGTAAAGAGTTAAGATTTGAGGCGGACACTTAAGGAACAGCCAGATGGAGGGATTGTCAGAAGTAGAAATACAGGGCAGAGTGGCACCAGAAGCTCCCTGTGTCACTAGCAAGGAAAGAAAAGAGCGATGGGAGAAAGGCGAGCTGTAAGGCCTGAAAACACACCCGCATACACTTTCATGTGGGGTCCGTTAGAGACCTTCGTGAGACAGAGTGAAGGGGCAGAGTCCAGCCTGATGGACACTGACAAAGAAAAGGATACAAAAAGAGAAAGTGATTGTGCAGGGACTTCTTCCCTCACTTAGAATGCCACAGGGTTCTCATATGCTTAAGCTTCTCTCATCCACAGCAATTGGCATTAAAAGGCAACACAAGTCCACAGTGATTCCTTGGACTGCAAAGAGATCAAACCAGTCAATACGAAAGGAAATCAGTCCTGAATATTCATTGGAAGGACTGATGCTGAGGTTGAAACTCCCAATACTTTGGCCATCTGATGTAAAGCACTGACTCCTTGGAAAAGACCCTGATGCTGGGAAAGACTGAAGGTGACAGGAGAAGGGGATGACAGAGGATGAGATGATTGGATGGCATCACCAACTTGATGGACATGAGTTTGAGCAAGCTTTGGGAGTTGGTGATTGACAGAGAAGCCTGGCGTGCTATAGTCCATGGGGTCGCAAAGAGGTGGACATGACTGAGCGAGTGAACTGAACTAAGAAGGCAGAGGAACCAGAAATCAAACTGCCAACATCCACTAGAACATGGAAAAAGCAAGAGAGTTCCAGAAAAACATCTATTTCTGCTTTATTGACTATGCCAAAGCCTTTGACTGTGTGGATCACAATAAACTGGAAAATTCTGAAAGAGATGGGAATACCAGACCACCTGACCTGCCTCTTGAGAAACTTATATGCAGGTCAGGAAGCAACAGTTAGAACTGGACATGGAACAACAGACTGGTTCCAAAGAGGAAAAGGAGTACGTCAATGCTATATATTGTCACCCTGCTTATTTAACTTATATGCAGAGTATACATGAGAAACACTGGGCTAGAAGCACAAGCTAGAATCAAGATTGCCAGAAGAAATATCAATAACCTCAGATATGCAGATGATATCACCCTTATGGCAGAAAGTGAACAGGAACTAAAGTCTCTTGATGAAAGTGAAAGAGGAGAGTGAAAAACTTGGCTTAAAGCTCAACATTCAGAAAATGAAGATCACGGCATCTGGTTCCTTCACTACTTGGGAAATAGATGGGGACACAGTAGAAACAGTGTCAGACTTTATTTGTCTGGGCTCCAAAATCACTGCAGATGGTAACTGCAGCCATGAAATTAAAAGATGCTTACTCCTTGGAAGGAAACTTATGACCAACCTAGATAGCATATTGAAAAGCAGAGACATTACTTTTCCAACCAAGGTCCATCTAGTCAAGGCTATGGTTTATCCAGTGGTCATGTAAGGATGTGAGAGTTGGACTGTGAAGAAAGCTGAGAGCTGAAGAATTGATGCTTTCGAACTGTGGTGTTGGAGAAGGTTCTTGAGAGTCCCTTGGACTCCAAGGAGATCCAACCAGTCCATTCTGAAGGAGATCAGCTCTGGGTTTTCTTTGGAAGGAATGATGCTAAAGCTGAAACTCCAGTACTTTGGCCACCTTATGAAAAGAGTTGACTCATTGGAAAAGACTCTGATGCTGGGAGGGATTGGGGGCAGGAGGAGAAGGGGACGACCGAGGATGAGATGGCTGGATGGCATTGCCGACTCGATGGACGTGAGTTTGAGTGAACTCTGGGAGTTGGTGATGCACAGGGAGGCCTGGTGTGCTGCGATTCATGGGGTCACAAAGAGTTGGAAATGACTGAGCGACTGAACTGAAGTGAACTGAAGGACAACTACGTTCCCTCTCTGGATTCTAACAAACCTATGTGAGTAATTCTTTGCTCTTGGCCAGAACAGCACTTAGAGGAATGAAGTCTGTTGTGGGTGGGGGTGTGGTCTCTTCTCTCTAGTCTTCCTTGTAGCCTACCTTGCATGTGAGAGGTAAAGACAGCCTTCTATAGTATTCTCTCTAGTCTCTTGTGGCAGCCTATGGCTTAAACTATCACCCTCATCAATTTGACCTGATTTTAAGCTAGTATATTCACTGCAGTGTAAGATGGGAATAGAGTAAATATGAGAGTTTAAGACACAGCCAAAGAGCACATGCTCTGGGGTTGGAACCTTGGGCACAACCCTTTGGTCCCTCCATCACTCATCTGCTACATGACTTTAGGTGAGTTCTCTGTGCATCAGTTTCCTCATGTGACAAAGGACTTGAGAATAAAAATAAGACCTAGTTGGTTTTGAAGTTTGAAAGAGCACTTAGAATAGTGCCTGGCAAATGGCAAACATGCAAAAAGTATAAACTATTTTTTGTTGCTGTTTATAATAATTTTTTCTTTACTTTTGTCCTTCCTCTCTTCCTTCCTTACTTTGAGTGTGTGTGTGTGTGTGTGTGTGTGTGTGTGTGTGAGTGTGTGTTGAGGGACAACATAGCATTAATGTTTCTCAAAGACCTGCTCTATGTATTCAATCTAAAAGTCTAAATCCAAATTTCAGGAATGGTTTTCTAAGAATACACATCAAAGATTTTGGAAAAGAAGTTAAATTCTTGTTATTTTAAAAGGGGTCCATGGAGTCTATAGCATCAATATGATATCACCTCAAAGCTTATCAGAGATGCAGAACCATAGTCATCCATACCTTTCATGCCTATCCCTGCCCTGCCAGACATACTGAATCAGTACCTATGTTTTAACAAGATAAACACAAGATTCAAATGCATATAATTAGATTTGGGGCTTTTGAGGGAGCTGATGAGGCAGGTCAGGAATCAACAGTTAGAACTGGACATGGAACAACAGACTGGTTCCAAATAGGAAAAGGAGTACGTCAAGGCTGTATACTGTCACCCTGCTTATTTAACTTATACGCAGAGTACCTCATGAGAAATGCTGGGCCGGAAGAAGCACAAGCTAGAATCAAGATTGCCTGGAGAACTATCAATCACCTCAGATATGCAGATGACACCACACTTATGGCTGAAAGTGAAGAGGAACTGAAGAACCTCTTGATGAAAGTTAAAGAGGAGAGTGAAAAAGTTGGCTTAAAGCTCAACATTCAGAAAACAAAGATCATGGCATCTGTTCCCTTCACTACATGGGAAATAGATGGGGAAACAGTAGAAACAGTGTCAGACTTAATTTTTTTGGGCTTCAAAATCACTGCAGATGGTGACTGCAGCCACAAAATTAAGACACTTACTCCTTGGAAGGAAAGTTATGACCAACCTAGACAGCATATTGAAAAGCAGAGACATTACTTTGCCAACAAAGGCTGAAGAAGGCTGAGCACCGAAGAACTGATGCTTTTGAAGTGTGGTATTGGAAAAGACTCTTGGGAGTCCCTTGAACTGCAAGGAGACCTAACCAGTCCATTCTGAAGGAGATCAACCCTGGGATTTCTTTGGAAGGAATGATGCTAAAGCTAAAACTCTAGAACTTTGGCCTCTTCATGCGAAGAGCTGACTCATTTGAAAAGACTCTGATGCTGCGAGGGATTGGGGGCAGGAGGAGAAGGGGATGACAGAGGATGAGATGGCTGGATGGCATCACCGACTCCACGGATGTGAGTTTCAGTGAACTCCGGGAGATGGTGATGGAGACGGAGGCCTGGCATGCTGCGATTCATGGGGTCGCAAAGAGTCAGACACGACTGAGCCACTGAACTGAACTGATGAGGCTCTGGAATTTGAGTTGATTCTATAATGACTTTTGTGGATCCTAGGATATGAGATGGATGTGACTGATTCATTCCGAGTCGGAGGGAAGACTGTGATAAGCGAAATTATCAGCACTTCCCCGATGATGTCACATCTAAATCTCTTGAATGTGTGAAGTGTGAATGGCACAGAGAAGTTAAGGTAGTAGATGGAATTAATTTTACTAATCAGCAGATCTTAGATAGCAAGATTATTTTAAATTACCTAAACAACAATGTAATTACAATTGTCCTTAAATATGGAGAAGCAAGAGTCAAAAGACAATGATGCAAAATGAGAGGGATTCAATTGTCCATTGTTGGCTTTAAAGACGGTGAGGTGGCTGTGGGACAAGTGCTATGGGCTGGAAGCCTCTAGAAACTGGAGAAGGCAAGGAAGCATCCATGTGCGTGCTAACTAAGTTGCTCAGTCGTGTGTGACTCTTTGCGACCCTATAGACTGTAGCCTGCCAGGCTCCTCTGTCCATGGGATTCTCCAGGCAATAGCACTGGAGTGGGTTGCCATGCTCTCCTCTAAGGGATTTTCCTGACCCACGCATCGAACCCACATCTTTTATGCCTCCTGCACTGGAAGACAGGTTCTTTACCATCAGTGCCATGTGGGGAGCCCAAAGAAGCATATTCTCCCCTAAAGCCCCCCAAAAGAAATGCAGTCTTGCCAATACCTTGATTTTAGCCCAGTGAGACCCACTTGGACTATCATGATCTCAAGAACTGCAAGATAAATTTGTGTTGTTTTAAGCCAATAATTTCATGATAATTTGTTAGGAAATTCCATGGACCTAAGAGCCTGGCAGGCAACAGGATATGGGTTTGCAAAGAGTCAAACACAATTTAGCAACTAAACCACAACAACAATTTGATAGAGCAGAGAAAGAAAATTAATACAGAGAAGCACTGTTTCATGTATTTCAGTTTAGCTCTATAGGGTCCTATGCTGGTATTTTGGGATGAATTTCCTGTTGCAGTAAAGTACTACCTCTTACCTGCTCACTCACTTTCATATTAGGTTGGTTAAAAGTTTATTCTGGTGGGAAAACACAAATGAACTTTCTGCCTATCCAGTATTTTCTTGCTTTCAAAAATGGGAGACTAATGCATTAAAAAAAAAACAAACAACCTTATTTAGATACTACCCTCAATTTTTTCCCAGAGTAAAAGTTAAAGAGTTTTCTGTGTCACTTTCAAGTCTCTGACCCTTCATTTTTTCATAAAAATGAGTACATGTTATGAATTTTATAAGTTCAAGAATAAAAAGAAAAAATAGAGGAGAACCTAGTATCCTGGAAAATATATTGTGTTTCTGAGTAATCATATATTATGTCTATATGTGTCTGTAACAGAGATGGTAATACTGACACATTGGGGGGAAAGACAAGATGATTAAGCGTCTGTATCACTGTTTTAAGTTTCACAAGGACCAACCCTACCCTATGTCTCCAGACAATGTGCGTTTGAAAAGTCATTCAGTTCAGTTCAGTACAGTTCAGTCGCTCAGTCGTGTCCAAATCTTTGCAACCCCATGAATTGCAGTACACTAGGCCTCCCTGTCCAACACCAACTCCCAGAGTTCACTCAGACTCACATCCATCAAGTCCGTGATGCCATCCAGCCATCTCATCCTCAGTCGTCCCCTTCTCCTCCTGCCCCCAATCCCTCCCAGCATCACAGTCTTTTCCAATGAGTCAACTCTTCGCATAAGGTGGCCAAAGTCCTGGAGTTTCAGCTTCAGCATCATTCCTTCGAAAGAAATCCCAGCGCTGATCTCCTTCAGAATGGACTGGTTTGACCTCCTTGCTGTCCAAGAGACTCTCAAGAGTTTTCTCCAACACCACAGTTCAAAAGCATCAATTCTTCTGCACTCAGCTTTCTTCACAATCCAACTCTCAAATCCATACATGACCACTGGAAAAAGCATAGATGGACTTGACTAGATGGACCTTTGTTGGCAAAGTAACAGGCATTATTGTCCACCACATTGAGTAAGGCGAACCAAGTACAGACGGGTCTGAACTATGCTTTCAGAGTATCTGAAACTTAAAAAGGGAAATAAACTTAATTTACTGAGATCCTGAACCAAATTTATCCTTTCAGACATAGGAAGGGTCTAAAAAAAGCCTTTGAGATAGGTGTTAAAGGAAATTTCTCTAATTTGTACCCTTTATCCTACCGATATATATAATTCAGCATCCCCACTTTAACCAGTGCTAAACAAATTAAGTACATAATATCTGCCAAACCTTGTTGATATTCTCAGATATAACATTCACATTAGATCACCTTGTATGATAGAGAAATTAGTGGGAGGGCACTTAGACATATTAAGTAATCATATACTTGACTATCTTTAACTAAACTGACAAAAAAAATAGTATTTCTGAGAGACACTTCCCTTTTGTGTGGGAAAAGGGACACAGTTACAATGTCCTTTGTGTAAAACCAAAACCTGCCCTCATGGATCACAATATTGATTCTGTGATTTTGATTACAAGCCTGCAATGTGACACAAACTGTACTCACAAATTCACATACTTAATGCTGAAATGCTTTCAGAAGGATTAGAACAAGCCAATAACACTAACGGGATGCTGAGAAAATGAGCAGTTAAGCTTTCAAAATTGCTGAGTACAGATGTAATTCTCAATTACACTACCAATGACATTTTCCATGGTAAACACTACACTGAACCTAAAGATAATCAACAAATGGAAAGTGAAAACCAGAAAAATGGCCATGGGTCATTGTGTCTATGTTGATATCCACTGATCATAAGGTGTGTATGTCTGTGTGTGAGTATTCATGAAATTACATATTTAGGAATGCAGTGTGACTTATGGTTCTCTATCATACTAGGTCATCTAAATGTGAAAGTTAGATCTGAGAGTATCAGCAAGGTTTGGCAAACATTATGCACTCATTTATTTAGCACTAGCTAAAGTGAGGATGCTGAATTATGTACATGGATAGGAGAAAAGTACAAATTAGAGAAATTTCCTTTAACCTCTATCTCAAAGACTTTTTCTAGATGTTCCCTATGCCTAAAAGGATAAATTAGGTTCAGGGTGCCAATAAAACAATTTTACTTCCCTTTTTAACTTTCAAATGTTCTGAAAACATAGCTCAGATCCATCAGGTAATTAGTATCAGACTAATCTTTCTGCAAAACCATTTTCATCAATACTCCTCCCCTGCTTAAAATTCAATGGCTCTATGTTTCTCACTTCATTATTGATGAAGAAACACCTGCTGAACAGCAACTATACAGAATACAGAGTGCTAGGAAGTGGGCAGGGAAGGGGTGGTGTGGATATTAAGAGGGGGAAGTAAAACATGGTTCAGGTGCTTACAGCCCAGTAGAAGGCATAACATGTACATACACTCTACCATAAATAGGCTGTGACGAATACTGTAGAAGAAGAGGGAGAGCTTCATGCAGAGTCTGGGATCTCACGCGGGTCTTGAGGGTAAATATGACATGTGAGAGGCAAAGTTAGGACGGGACAGGTATTCCAGGCAGAGAGAAATGGCCAGAATCAGAAATGCAAACGGCAGTTCAGCGCACAGCCAGTGTGATTGGATCGTGGATTACCCAAAGGGGATGTACACAAGTGTGCCAGGGAAAAGGTGGGAGGTTCGTCAGGGCTTGTATGGATTGGATACTTGTTTAGGGAAGCTATATTCAGCACACAGTGAACAGGGAGAAACCAAAGCCTGGGGGTAGAGGTGATGTCAGATTGTGGCCAGGCTTTGGAAGCTAAGTATGGTCTGCAGAAGAAATGGACTGCAGAGGCACCAGCTAGAAAGAGTTACAAGGATTCTAAGAGTGGAAACAAAAGAGAGAAAAACAAATGTCTACATATCGACATAAATGCTATAAGTGTTACACACACACACACATATATGATATAAATGCTACAGACTTGACAACTTATGTGATGAGGAGTTACTGAGAAAACAGTCAATGGTGACATTGAGCCCTTATATCTGACTGGTAACTTGTTGGTACCATCAAGGATAGCTATGACCAGCAGGTGTGAGCTGAGTTGGAGGAAGAGTGGATTCTTCTGTTCTGGATATATTGCACCAAGAGAGCCAGTGGGATATCAAAGCAGAAATACCAGCAAGTGGTTAGAAATGTTTTTCAGGACTGGAGAAGCCACCCACCATGCAGGCGGTTCTTAAAGGCACAAGAGTGAAAAGGTCCCCAAGAGAGACAGGAAAGAGGCCAACTGGAGGTCTTCTAGGGGATGGAAGAGTCACGGTCAAAGAGGTAGCAGCAGTTCAGTGGAAGCTAAGGAGAAAGTGATGTCCAAATGGAGCAATTTTAAACCATTATCAGATACTGCAAGGATGACTGTGAAGTAGGACATGGACTGAGAAATAATAACCAATATTTACCACACATACAGCACAATATCTGATACTATGTCAATTTATGTGTACAATCTTTCTTATTCCCGACACCAAACCACAAGTAGATTCTACTGTTATCGTACAGATGAAAAACACTAAGGCTTTCAGAATTTAAAGGAATTGTCCAAGGACACAGTGCCAGTTGTTACTGGCAAATCAGGGCAGCTGGACACCAACGATCATTTTCTCACAGTTAACCAATTCTTTGGGTTCATATGCCTGATTGCTGTGAGATTTCTTTGGCTAAAATGTCCTTCCGCTGCTGCTGCTGCTGCTAAGTCGCTTCAGTCGTGTCCGACTCTGTGCGACCCCACAGACGATAGCCCACCAGGCTCCCCCGTCCCTGGGATTCTCCAGGCAATAACACTGGAGTGGGTTGCCATTTCCTTCTCCAATGCATGAAAGTGAAAAGTGAAAGTGAAGTCGCTCAGTCGTATTTGACTCCTGGCGACCCCATGGACTGCAGCCCACCAGGCTCCTCCATCCATGGGATTTTCCAGGCAAGAGTACTGGAGTGGGGTACCATTGCCTTCTCCTCCCTCAAAACCAGAGTTCCAGAACCATCATTCCCAGAATGTCTTCTCTAATATTCTTCTTTCTAACATTCATAGCATCTACTCTTCAAGATGCCGAAGACCAGTAAGTTTTAGGTAACGTCCCATGTTATGCACCAACAATTTAAGTGCATTGTTCTCTCCTCAACTAAGTAACTGAAGCCTTCAGACAGATTTATCACTTTGTATACTTTCACTGTATCCTACAAAGCAGCTTGTGACAGATGTGGTAATTTCAGTGAGGAAATATTTGTTGTGAATTAACCCATGTCTCCAGACTCTAAAGGAAATCAGAACTGGGTTGAGAGTCAAGGGAGTAGAAACATTTTCAGTTACATGGATTTACTAGTGCAATTTTAAGAGAGCAGTAAGATATTCTCAGCCCACCAAAATGCCAGAATGGACAGTAACTAAGAAGGAAAGACCCTGCTCACTGGGTAGGGCTGAAGACGACTGCTCTGAGCTAGAAGTTCTGAAAATATACCTGGCTTCTCAGTTATCACACCACTGAGACTGTTAGCAAATTAAGGCAGACAATCTTTCGAACTGATGAGACATTTAAGCTTACTTTAGAAGATTTTCTTGCCTTTTGTTCTTTGATTTATGAAATATGAAAGAATTTTTTCCCCGTTCTATAGAATACGCTACAAAAAAAGTCTCTCAAAAAAAAAAGCATTATTTATTCATTTATTTTTTGTTAAAAAAAAAAAAAAGATGGAATCCTTTTATAAGGAAGCTTTAGGCCAACTCCAAAATGCAAACCCCTTCCATTCCTTGGCTCATATCCATCTGGCAGCACTTCTCAAGCACAGACTCAACGGAACTCCTTTCTCACTCAAAGTACAAGGGAGCAGTCCACTAGGCAGAAGCCTGTGCTGTTACCTTGGGACTGCCTGTGTACGCAGTCACTTGGTCATGTCTGACTCTTTGTGACCTCATGGACTGTAGCCCTCCAGGCTCCTCTGCCCATGGGATTTCCCAGGCAGGAATACTGGAGTGGGTTGCCATGCCCTCCTCCAGGGAATCTTCCCAAGCCAGGGACTGAATCCACATCTCCAGTGTCTTCTGTACTGGCAGGTAACTCTTTACCACTGAGCCACCTGAAGCCCCTTGGGATGCCTTATCTGTATCCAGAATATCCAACTTGATGACTGCTGAAAGTATATCTTTTTCCCGCTTTGAGAGCTTGTTTTCAGCTTATCTAAATATGCTCCATCTACAATGTTATTCCAAACGTACTTGAGAAAGCAAATGCCAAAGTAAATGCATTTAAAAACACTGTTCCTTTCATCATCTGCAATGGAACTTCAGCTTGATAGAATTGACAGGATACCACACAGAAATACTGAAAAGTTTTATTTGGTTAAGAAAAGAAGACTATAGCAATGAAGCTTTTTACCACTGAACGTTCCTTATACACTGTTAAGTTTTATCTTAAATTTTTCTGTAAATCATCAGTATTTATCTCTCTGAAATATTAAACAGAATAATGTTCTTACAAAAATACAGTTTATGTCCTCTTCAAGGGAAAAAGTCAAGTGTTCCTTTAATTGCATAGAAATGAATCTGGTATTACAAACTATTATGACAAGGAGACCACCTCAATTAGCCTTAGCTCCATTTTGTTCAAATGAACAAAAATGTGGGTGGTTAAAATTTCTAATTCTGTGGTCAACATTCTGACATATTTTTCAAGAAAGGTGATAAAGCTTTGGAAGCAAATAGCATTCTTTGTGGATCTTTAATTTAATACTTTAGAAAGATGGATAGCTGTAATTCAGAGAATGAACAAAGATGTATCTTTATGCTCACTCTGTGTGTGTACTAACAGTCTTTTCTATGCAATACTGGACCAGCTAACTATAACTCAAATTTCAGATGTTTATTCTTAGGGGAAAAATGTTTCTATTTTGGACTGTATAGCTCTCATCAGCATTTAGTGTTAGAAATAGAAACTTTTTAAACTCAGAATTCTAACAGTAAGACAGATTCTCATTTTGATGATGACAGCTGATTTGGGGAAAATTTTTTATTTCCATTTTAAAGTCTTCAAAGACACACATATAATAACTTTCTACAGTAACAATATTAACGGGGGGAAGACACGATGCAGTTTTGGAGATGGTTTGTACCATTATTCAAGAGGCTTCCTACTTTCTTTATCACTTTTGTGAAATGGGATACAGAGCTCCTGTCCCACTGGTGGCTTGAAACTTCCTTTAATTTGAATCCTTTGGGAGTCTTTCTTGAGTAGAGAGTAGCTTCCCCCATTTAACTGGTGACATTTTTGCTTGATGTGCCTGACTCTGATTAAGTGGACTGGCAAACACCAGGATTCTCACAAGGTTTCTTGATGAGGCACTTACGAGAATGACTGCAGAGAGTATGGTCAGCTGGGAGAGGGTTGGGGTACTTTAAGCTGGTACTTCGCAATCCAACGTGATATCTAGCCATCTTCATCAGTCAACTGTGACAAACATGCTTTAGCAGTCTTCTTGACACCCAGGGTGCTCTAAGCATCCAGTTCTCATGGCTGGATCTTTTCCCACCTTCTGTACTAGGATACAGACAATCCCCTCTAAATCTGTTGCCTACTGTTGATTGTACCAGGTTTCCCTTCATTGGTTAAACCATGAACTCTAATCAGGGGCCGGGGCCCTGCTATTATCTGACAAGATGGTCTGGATTCCCAGTCCAGGGCTTTGTCTATACACTATGTAACTCTACTAGCCAGTTACCAGCTGTGTGACCTTGGTTGGACTCATAAACATCTCTGTGCCTCAGTCTTTTCATCTGTAAAAATGGGAATGATCATCACTTACCTAACAGAGTATTCTGAGGATTCTTAGGTGATTAAGCCAATACTTAGTACTCAAGTAAACACTCAAGAAGCAAATCCATTTTCATTAGTATTCTTTCTACCTGAGGTTCAACAGGGCTGATGCTGACCACGACACAGAACTTAACACCAGTGGATTGTTAAGAATATGCCAAGTGCTGGTTTCCCTGGTAGCTAACCAGTAAAGAATCTGCCTGTAATGTGGGAGACCTGGGTTCGATCCCTGGCTTGGAAAGATCCCCTGGAGAAGGGAATGGCAACCACTCTAGTATTCTTGCCTGGAGAATTCCAAGGACAGAGGAGCTTGGAGGCTACAGTCCACGGGGTCACAAAAAGTCGGACAGTACTGAGCGACTTTCACTTTTACTCTCATTGTTGTCAGAGCCTTTTCCCCAGTTCCTAAAGCTCAGACTCTTTTACTTCATTCTGCACAGCATGACCTTCGCCACTCGCTGCCTGCCCCTGCTAGTCTGAGCCCTGTAAGGCATTCAGCCACTCATACTCTGGGCATTTCATCATCTACAACATATTTCTTTTCATAATGTGGGCTTAAAATTTTTTATCAGAATAGAAAACTTCTTGTGTACTCTTAGAAAATGCACCTTAGTCTCTCATGATGTATGAGAAGTACTCAAAATCTATTTTACCAGCTGTGTTAAAAGTCCAGTTAAAACTAAGTTGTTTTCATATTTTTGGTAGGAAGAAAAACTGTTTGAGATTAGTAGTGGAGAGGAGAGGAAAAGGGAATAGGCGTTAAATATATATTTATCTCTTCACGATAGAGTCACAGGCTAATAAACACCAGAGGCTCAAAATATTTTGCTAATTTCTTTAAGGTCAACAGTGTGAAGTCCTAGTTCACCTAAGACTCTAGCACAGTTTGCTGCAGGAGTCCTGAAAGTGGACACTCCTGGCTTGGGGAGGAGAAGCCTTCTTTAGTTATTATAACCACTGTGACACACTATTTGCCACTTTGCGCTCTTGTGCTTAGTTGATTCAGCTGTGTCCGACTCAGCAGTCCCATGGACTGCAACCCACGTGGCTCCTCTGTCCACGGGATTCTCCAGGCAAGACTACTGTAAGGGGTTGCCATGCCCTCCTCCAGGGGATCTTGCCCGCCCATGGACCAAACGGGAGTCTCTTGCATCTCCTGCATTACAGACGGATTCTGTACTGCTGAGCCAGCAGGGAAGCCACTTGCCACTTTACAGATACCTTAATACCAGAATTAGCATCACTGATTGTATATTCATGGACATTTGTCTCCTGATCATTTTCCCAGTTACTAACTACTTAAGAGTCTAATGTTAAAATCAATCACATTAGCACAATTCACCCCAAACTAGTGCTCAGTGTCTATCACTGAAATCAGCAGAGGAAAACATAAACACGCTCTCATAAGCACATCCATTTGTATATCCATTTGCTGTCCTTAAAACTATTTCATATCCATAATTTCATATCATCTGCCCAACATTTATATTAGTTCCCCATTGCTGTTGTGCCACAAACTTAGTGCCTTAGAACAACACACATTTATTATCTTATAGTTTAATGAATCAGAAATCCAAAATAAGTCTCACTGGGCAGAATCAAGATGTCAGCAAGCAGTTTTCTTCCTTGAGTCCTCAGGGGAGAATCTGTTTTCTTGCCATTCCAGCCTCTAGTGGTGGCAGGCATTCCTCAGCTCATGGTCTCAACTTCCTCCAATTCAGGACACCCTGAATGCTACTTCACAAGCACTAACTTCTAGAATGTAATTAGATCATCTAGCTGCTATACTGTGAGCTGACTGTACAGGATCAAGGGCAAAAGTGGGTAAGAGAGACAATGTTGGCTTGAACCAGTGAAAACAGTAGAGAAAGGGAAATGTGATCAGCACCTGGATATATGCTGAAAGCAAAACAGACATGACGGACGAGCAGATGGAAGGTATGAAAGAGAGGAAGCAAGTAGGACTCCGAATTCATAGGCTGAGCACAGAGTTGCCATTCACCTAGGAGAGAAGGGTATGAGCCGCAGGTCTAGAGAAAGCTCAGAGGAGTCCAGTGGTAGACATGTTACCTTTGCAAAGCTTATTAGACACTCCAGATGGACATGAGGAGGAGGCAGCTGGGTAATAGAGTGGGGAGTTCATGGGGGACATCTTCAAACTGGAAAAAGTTTAGAGCAAATCTTTAGGGAAATATCAGAAAAGAGGGAGACTGCCAGGCTAGGAAAACTGGCACATATTATCCGAGACTTTAAAAGGGGGTAACAAAGTGGGGAAAATGGTAACCAGTAAACTTACAATATAAATTTCTTGCTGGATTACTAAACAAGCTAAGAGCACTGAGGAAAACAAAAATAGGGGTCAGTTCATAGATTTAACGGGGAAGGCAATGGCACCCCACTCCAGTATTCTTGCCTGGAAAATCCCATGGACAGAGGAGCCTAGTAGGCTGCAGTCCATGGGGTCCCTAGGAGTCAGACACGACTGAGCGACTTCACTTTCACTTTTCACTTTCATGCATTGGAGAAGGAAATGCCAACCCACTCCAGGGTTCTTGCCTGGAGAATCCCAGGGACGGGGCAGCCTGATGGGCTGCTGTCTATGGGGTCACACAGAGTCAGACACGACTGAAGCGACTTAGCAGCAGCAGCAGCATGGATTTAAGCCAGATATATTCACTTTGTCTTTAAGGTAAGTCTTCTGTAAATGTTCTTTTTAGTATATATGGGAACCCGAGGGCATAAAGCATCTTGTTTTTTGCAAAGCATAGAAAAACGTGGCTTGGGTTAGCCAAATAAATTTGTAAACAAAAGAAAACCCCAAGGGTTGAACATTAAGCTTATATATACTGCTGACTAATACATAATGAATTCACATATATCACCAGTAAAGCATTCAGTCATACTCCATAAAACCATGTACTTGTCTGTATTTGCACATATGTGCATAGTTTTTTGGTTTTGCTTTTCTCTCAAATCATTATTTTGGATGGAGAGATGAAATCTGAAGTATATACAAAGTTAGGAAATGCCAGTTGTTTATGAGACATGAAAATTAAGTTTCCCAAATTATGAAATAAAACTTAGATTACAGACTAAAGCTGATTCCTTTGTTTCACACCTTCTATCAGCTTCATACTTTTAGATGTCTATAAAGACTGCTAACAGTTACATGGTTTGGAGGTGATGAAAATTTCTAAAATTAGATAGTGATGGCCACAAAATTTTGTGGCTAAACCATTGAATTATACATTTTAAATGACTGAAATTTATGGTATATGAATTATACGTCAATAAAGGTATTTTACATGTCTTTAAGACCTACTGGAAAATAAAAATAAATGAGGTGAATAACTTAAATTATCCTAACAGATTCTGCTTGAAACATTCAGTTGTTTCAGTTTTTTTGTTTTAAGTCATTTGCCATAGACATAGTTGCCACTAAGTATTTCTGAATTATGAGATATGATTTGCAGTTGCAAAGATGAGTGTTACCTTACACGCAGCCTCAGTGTGGGGCAGACAGTGGAGAGCGGCGGTGGCCACACAGGGGAAGACCCATCTGGAGGGTGGCCTCCTGCTCTGGGTGGCGGCTGCTTGGGATGCTGGGGCCGAGCCCCGGGCCCTCTGGATTTTCAAGAAAACCCTGAAATCCAGATTTTACGGGAAATCTCTACATTTTGAAACATTCACTCTAATGTTCTGGAAAGCACATTTTGCTGGATTAAAACACACATCTACAGGCTGCATCCAGCCCGTGCACTGCTAGTTTGCTGCCACATTTTGATGTATAATCAATGAACATAAAAACTATGTGCCCATATTTAAGGTGACTCCTATTCTGACCAGATAATTTAAAACCTCAGTGTCAGGAGCTAAATCACGGGTGCTGCATTTTCTGAAAACTGTTCTTACATTGTGCTCCTAGGGACACAGCCACTTCTACTCAGATGACACCAACACAGCTCCCAGTGTTACTACTGCATAAGTGAGTACATGTACACAAGATTAAACATTTAATAAGAAGTTAAAATGTCATCGGAATTACTATTTTCTAAAATAAGGATGGTCTGTATCATGTATGCAGAATTGCTTTTAGTAACATTTTAAATTTCATGAAGCAAAATGTTTTAGGGTAGCCCCTGATTAACAGTATTTTCTCCTACTGCAAACATCTAATCTATTAAAATCTATGTGTAAAATGACTTTGGGGAGAAGGCAATAAGCTGTAATACAAAATTCTGTTCCATGAATTGGACTAAAGAAATTTTAGGTAATCAGACTTCAGTTCTTTTCTACTTTGACATGATTGTGCTTGAATTTCTCCAGAAATTTCAGCAAATGTATTTTTAACTTTAACAAACAGTAAGCCTTAATGTATTCCTGTTTGACATAATGTAATTGTAGAACTCCTACAGCTTTCTACTTTTTTGATATTATATAAGAACCCTGTAATTTTATATGCCAGAGAAGACAGAGCACCTGAGAATAAATGCCTATTCAAACTTGTAGAGTAATATGTGAAGATGTACTATGCATTTCTACTTTAGAAATGTCTACTTTAACCTCAGGTCACAATTCACAAGAAAACAAGAGATGCTCAAAAAAATTTTTACTGAAATATGCCCTTCTGATTATACCTTATATTTAAAAATTTCCTAAAACCTGTCATCATTAGTGACATGGGATCTGTCAAGCATTGATATATGGAGCAATAACCTAGTGTTTTCTCACATCAAAGATTTGGATATATGACACTAAATTTTAGAAAAATTGAAAAAATGACATTCAAAACATAAATAAATGTTTCTGATTACTATTATCTGGATCATGAGATACTATATAAAACCTTTTAAATTACTAAAAGTAAGTAGATATGGTTCCCTAAGTTGTAATTTTTTAATGAAGACAGCAAAGTAACAAGCTTAACAGTTCTTTTTACAAGGAAAGCTTTTTACAGTTTTGAAATTTCATAAAGCAAGCTTTATCAAGCTCTATCAAGTATGACAGGGAAGAAATGAAATAATAAAAAAATGATCTATTAAAAGAAATTCTCAACCGTAGATAATTTGGCCTTCTGAATCAATTTTTGCCTTTCTTGAGTGTCAATGAAGTTTCAATGCTAGAAGGAAACCTTGGCTTTTCCAATTCCTTTCTAGCTTTCTAACCATGAAAGATTACTGTTAAAACTGCGAGAGGGTCTGCCCTGCTTATTTGAGGCACTTTATCGTAACCCTCTGCATAAAAGGATGTAGAGCCACCTGACAAAGCAAAAGACTTCCAGACACAACTCCATCCACTATCTTTAACTGCTGACTAGTTTGTGAGCCGACTGCTGGTTTGTGAGCCAACTGCCGGTTTGTGAGTCCTGACAGTTGATTTAATCATGATCCACTTGCCCTAAAGTCAAACACAAAATCAACAGCAGCTAGAACTCTATAAATAAATCACAAAACACAAAGTTCAGCCTGCAATGTCCTCATGAAGTAAAAGAAATTTTGTATGGGACGAGTGAGGAAGGTCGTTTCCTGTTAGATGCTCAACTTCGACCATATATTTATGTGGTCAGGTATAGCCTTTGACAAAGTGCATAACCAAGGGTTTGCTTACTTTGTTTCACTTAATTTAATGTTAATACTTCCATGTCTCTAAAAACAGATCTCTTCCATTCTACCTTCTGTTAAATAATATTTCCTGGTAATGAAGTACAAAAATTTATTTGGTTACTGAGCACTTATTATAGTGGATTTCTAATTGGTTGTGAAAAACCTTAAAAGAGTATTTCTACATGCAAAAGTATTACTAAAGGATGTATTGCTAGAAGCACAATAGTTTGGTCAGTGAGTTTACTTTGTAAGGATGTTAAAAGGAACTACCAAGTTACCACCAAAATAAGTTTACCATTTTGTTTTCCAACCAACAATACATGAGGCTGTATATTTCTCTCAAGCATTACCTGTGCTGGACATTGTGGAGCTTCTAAGTTTTAAGAATCTGCTAGGTGAAGGACTATATTATATTAATCTGCATTTCTTTGATTAAAAATGCAAAAGAAATCTGTTGCATTTCTATATACTAACAACAAGAGGTCAGAAAGAGAAATTCAAGATGCAATTCCCTTTACCATTGCATCAAAAAGCATAAAATAACTAGGAATAAACCTACTAAGGAGACAAAAGACCTATACTCCAAAACCTGTAAGATGTTGATGAAAGAAATTGAAGAAGATATAAACAGATGAAAAGATATGCCAAGTTCATGAGCTGGAGGAATTAATATTGTCAAAATAGCTATACTACCAAAGGAAACCTACAGATACAATGCAACCCTTATCAAATTATCAATGGCATTTTTCATTGAACTAGAACAAAAAAAAGAAATCTCAAAATTTGTATGGAGACACAAAAGACCCTGAAGAGCCAAAGCAATATTGGAAAAGAAAAACAGAGTTGGAGGAATCAGGAATCAGAGTTGGAGGGATCGGCTGACTTCAGACTACACTACAAAGCTATAGCCATCAAAACAGTATGGTACTGGCACAAAAATAGAAATACAGATCAATGGAACAGAATAGAAAACCCAGTATTAGCCATGCACCTATGGTCAATTAATCTATCACAAAAGAGACAAGAATACACAATGTTGGAAACAAAGCCTGTTCAACAAATGGTGCTGGGAAAACTGGACAGACACATGTAAAACGTGAAATTAGATCATTCTTTAACTCCATACACAAAAATAAGCTCAAACTGAATTCAAGACCTAAATGTGAGACTGGATACAATAAAATTCTAGAGGAAAACATAGACAGAACACTCTCTGACATAAATTACAGCAATATCTTTATCGATTCATCTCCCAGAAAAATGGAAATAAAAACAAAAGTAAACAAATATGACCTACTTAAATTCAAAAGCTTTTGCAGAGCAAAGAAAACAAAAAACAAAATGAAAAGACAACCCACAGACTGGGAGAAAATAATTATAAATGATGTGACCAGTAAGGGATTAGTCTCCAAAATTTACAAGCAGCTTATGATGCTCAACAGTATCAAAACACATAGCCCACTCAAAAAAATGGGCAGAAGACCTGAATGGAGATTTCCCCATAGAGAACATAACAGATAATAGGCACATGAAAAGATGTTCAACATCACTAATTATTAGAGAAATGCAAATCAAAACTACAATATCATCTCACATCAGTCAGAATGGCTATCATCAAAAAATCACAAACAACAAATGCTGGAGAGGGTGTGGAGAGAAAAGAATCCTCCTACATTGTTTGTGGGAATATAAACTGGTACAACCACTATTGAGAACAGTATGGAAATTCCTTTAAAAATTAAAAATAGAGCTCCCATACTACCTTGCAATCCCACTCCTGGGCATGTATCTGGAGAAAAGCATGATCTGAAGGGATACATGCACCCCAGTGTTCACTACAGCACTGTTTACAATAGTCAAGACATGGAAGCAACTTTATCCAGTCAACAGATGAATAGGTAAAGAATATGTGGTACATATATACAATGGAATACTACTCAACCATTAACAAGAATGAAATAAGGCCATTGGCAGCAACAGAGATGGACCTGGAGAGTGTCATGTTCTATGAAGTAAATCAGACATAAGATGAGAAATATCATATGACATCCTTTATGCATGGAATCTAAAAAGAAATGATACAAATGAACTTACTTGCAAAACAGAAAGAAACTCACAGACTTGGAAAACAAGCTTACGGTTGTAGGGCGGGACAGAGGGTAGCAAAAGGGATAGTTAGGGAATTTGGAACTTTCATGTACACTCTGCCTTATTCAAAATGGATGAGCAATAAGGACATGTTGTATAGCACATGGAACTCTACACAATGCTATGTGGCAGCCTGGATGGGAGGGGCATTTTGGGGAGAATAGATACATGATTGTGTGGCTGAGTCCCTTCACTGCTCACCTGAAATCACCACAATACTGTAAATCAGCTATACTCCAATACATTTTCATGTACACTCTGCCTTATTCAAAATGGATGAGCAATAAGGACATGTTGTATAGCACATGGAACTCTACACAATGCTATGTGGCAGCCTGGATGGGAGGGGCATTTTGGGGAGAATAGATACATGATTGTGTGGCTGAGTCCCTTCACTGCTCACCTGAAATCACCACAATACTGTAAATCAGCTATACTCCAATACAAAATAAAATGTTTAAAGTCTGAAAACAAAAATGAGCATGGTCACCATTTCAAAGTTTATTAAGTATCCCACTTGTATTCATGTAGTTTTAGTTCTTCTTTTGTGACCTGTCTAGGTCTTTTCAACGTTTCCCTTAATTAATTTCACTTGTGATTTCTGAAGGAGCTCTACAAAAATACAGACTCTCAATCCTTTGTCTATTATGGCAGAACATTCACTGATTCTTGTATTAGTGTTTTATATTTATGGCTTTTTAAATTGTTCAGAAGTTAAATATTTT
>SJYC01074006.1:0-14926 GCA_006408675.1 Madoqua kirkii
ATCTGCATACAGATTTCTCAGGACACAGGTCAGGTGGTCTGGTATGCGCATCTCTTTCACAATTTTCCACAGTTTCTTGTGATCCACAGAGTCAAAGGCTTTGGCATAGTCAATAAAGCAGAATGTTTTTCTGGAACTCTCTTGCTTTTTCCATGATCCAGCGGATGTTGGCCATTTGATCTCTGGTTCCTCTGCCTTTTCTAAAACCAGCTTGAACACCATGGAATTCTCCAGGCCAGAATCCTGGAGTGGGTATCTTTTCCCTTCTCCAGGGGATCCTCTCAACCCAGGGATCGAACCCTGGGTTCTATCATCTGAGATTTATTGTTTAACAACATTTTCCCATGACAATAAATTGAGCTTTGAGTAATCAAATGTGTAGGAGACCTAACTTTTTAAAATAATATCCACGTCCTCAGTGAGCTGAGTTCACTGCCAGCTTGCCATCCAGGCTCCCTTGTCTGGGGATGAGAAAGGTCAGGAGATGGTGCCCCAACCCCGGGGCCCTGGGACAGGGCAGACGATGAAGCCCGGCCGTGCCCACATTTCAAGTACTAATCCGCTTTTCTGGCTTAGCTTGAAAAAATTAAGTTTGATCTTGTTAAGGGAAAAGAATGGTGTGAGGGTGTTGGCTGTTTCTTCATGCTATAATTAAAGACGTCCTGGGATCACAGGCAGTTAGACAGAAAGTGATGTTTACAGGCTTAAGGGCTTAAAAACAAATTTCCTGGAAGCGACCGTCTGTGAACACACCTCCTCCTTAGCGGGATCCAGTGGGGACAAGAAGACGGTAATTACGCTGTGCCCTGCTCAGGCTGAATCCCGCGAGGGGCACCCTCCCGCTGTGGGAGGCTCCGCTGAAGCACCGAGAGCGGGATGGAGAGCCTCCAGGAAACGAAACACGTCTCCCCGTTGCGAAGAGCGGGAATCGGGGGATGGGGCTTGTCACTGCAGCTCCGCCCAGTCCTCCCAAGATGGCACAGCTCGCCCTGGGGGAGGGAGATGCGATGGAGCCACCCAGCCCCGTGCCAGGGCGGTGTTGGGGACCAGGGGTGAGGCTGGGGCCAGGGCAGTGCTGGAGGGCTGGGGCAATGATGGGGGCCCGGGGCGATGCTGGAGGGCTGGGGCAATGCTGGAGGGTTGGGGGCATTGCTGGGAGTCTGGGGGCGATGCTGAGAGGCCGGGAATGATGCTGGGGGCCAAGGGCAATGCTGGGGGCTGGGGGATGGTGCTGGGGGTCCAGGGCACTGCTGTGAGTCTGGGGGCGATGCTGAGAGGCCGGGGGGCGATGCTGAGAGGCCAGGGGCGATGTTGGGGGGCAGGGACTAAAGGCTCACCAAGCCTCAGTGCCCACCCTGGAGATCCAGGCTGTTCCAAAGCTTCACCTCGCCTGGGGAGCGGGAGGGGGCGCTTCAAGTGGGAAAGGAGACGCGCGTGCCTCACCCTCAAACATAAAGCCTAGAGGCAGCTCTCTCTCCGGGGACGAGGCGCAGCAGCCGGCAGACTTCAGAAGGCTGGTTGCCACGCCGGGGAGGGTGGCTCCGGGGCTGTGCTGGGCACCGAACTCAGCCACCCCCTGCTGGGCGCCCAGAGCACACCCCCAGGCGCCCGAAGCTCAGGGACACACCTGCCTCGTCTCCAGGACAGTCAGGGCTGGGATCTCACAGCCTCTCCAGGAGCGTCTCCAGCACAAATCAGGTCCTTAGACGGACGCCTGATTCCGTTCATCCTGGCATCGCTGACTCCCGCCTCTCCTTCAGCTTCGGCTTCTGTGGGAGAGACCCCTGGGGCCCCTACACAGGGTGAGGAGCCACACCACTCACTCTGCCACAGACCCCAGGGTTTCAGCCTCAGAGTGTTTCCTCAAAGTCTCTGGGTCCTGACTTGTCTCCGTGGCTGCTCCTCGGGCCGTGGGGTCCACCTCGGGGCCGCGGGCAGGCTCGGGCACGGAAGCCTACACGGAGCGGCGTTCCCACGCCATCTCAGTGTTTACAGCGGCTCCTTAAACGACGTCTCTAACTCGTCCGCGTTCGCCTTCATCCCAGCTGCAGGATTCAACCTCCGGGAGCCTGGGCCCAGGCAGGTGTGGCTCGGGGACAGTTTCAGGGCTGCAAGCAGGTGGCTTGCAGCTGACACGCAATGCACGTGAGTAGCTTTATTTCTGGGCACTCACTGGGCACATACTGCTGAAAAAAATGCGGAATGCCTCAAAGTAAAAGTCACTCAGTCGTGTCTGACTCTTTGTGACCCCACGGACCCTAATGTCCATGGAACTCTCCAGGCCAGAAAACTGGAGTGAGTAGTCATTCCTTTCTCCAGGGGATCTTCCAAATCCAGGGATCAAATCCAGGTCTCCCTCCCTACAGGCAGATTCTTTACCAGCTGAGCCACAGGGGAAGCCCCATGTCAAATGCCACCTCCCCAGTGAAGCCTTTTATGACATGACCTCCCAGACCGCCGGGAGCCTGGCCCTGTCTCCCACCCCACAGCCCCACCTCTTAACGGCCAGTGCCATCGCCAGCCTCAGTCACGGCTCCAACCCCGGGCCTCTTCCGAGTCCACACCCACCCTCGTCCTGTGGCCCTGAACTCACGTTTACTGAGCAACCACCCCCGCTCACAGCACACTGGGTGTGGAACACCAGGACGGGTGCAGCCTCGGAAGCGGGTGGACAGGCCCCAAGCAAATCAAGCCCGCGGTCAGGAAACACACAGTGGCAGACACTGTGGAGACCACAGGCCCGGGCGAAGCCCAGAGGAGGGGCGGGGGGGGGGGGGCAGGCTGAGCGAGGCCCCCGGACGGGACAGCAGCCGTGCCCACGAGCTCAGCCCCAGAGGGAAGTCTGGGAGAGCCCTACCTTCCTGAACCTCGGAGCAGCCAGCCCCCCATGCCACAACCCCCAAATCACCTATATACATCCACAGGTCCGTGGGGGCCACCTGCGTCCATGGACCGGGTTCCAACTCCACCCTGGGCCCCTAACCCAGAGGACTTCGTGGTCCAGGCTCTGGTCCCTGCCCCATGTGTCCAACAGCTGCCCGGACCCCCTCCCCGTCTCCAGTGGAGACAGCAAAACCCCCCGCCCTGTTGAAAGTAATGCTATTTCTGAGACCCTCGTCCTCCAGATTATCACATCCTTAATTAAACTGAGGCAGCTGCAACCTCGGCAGTCTACTCTGTGCTCCCGTCCAGCCGGCCCTGACCTGTCACTCGCTGAGTGGCTGTACCCTCGCTCCTCCGCCCTTCTTCCAGCAGCGACACGCTGAGGCTGGAGGCAGCAAAGGGCCCTAAATTCCAGGAGGCTGTGTCTCCTGCCGGCTCTCTGGGCATTCCCCACGGTTCCGACTTTGTCTTCCCTCCACCCAGAGTGACCTCCCCTCCCAGCCCTTCCCCCAAACGTTTACTCTTGCCATCTTCTGTTTGACCACTTCCAATTTGCCTTGATTCATCAACCTAACATTCCAGGTTCCTATGCAATATTGCTCTTTACAGCATTGGACCTTGCTTCTATTACCAGTCACAACCACAACTGGGTATTGTTTTTGCCTTGGCTCCATCCTTTCATTCTTTCTGGAGTTGTTTCTCCACTGATCTCCAGTAGCATATTGTACACCTACCAACCTGGGGAGTTCCTCTTTCAGTATCCTATCATTTTGTCTTTTCATACTGTTCATGGGGTTCTCAAGGCAAGAATACTCAAGTGGTTTGCTATTCCCTTCTCCAGTGGACCACATTCTGTCAGACCTCTCCACTATGACCCTCCTGTCTTGGGTGGCCCCACATAGCATGGCTTAGTTTCATTGAGTTAGACAAGGCTGTGGTCCGTGTGATTAGATTGACTAGTTTTCTGTGATTGTGGTTTCAGTGTGTCTGCCCTCTGATGCCCTCTTTCAACACCTACCATCTTACTTGGGTTTCTCCTACCTTGAACATGGGGTATCTCTTCATGACTGCTCCAGCAAAGCACAGCCGCTGCTCCTTACCTCGGACGAGTATCTCCTCATGGCCACCCCTCCTGACCTTGAACGTGGAGTAGCTCCTCTCGGCCCTCCTGTACCTGTGCAGCTGCTGCTCCTTGGACATGGGGTTGCTCCTCCCGGCTGCTGCCCCTGACCTCGGGCGTGGGGTAGGTCCTCTAAAGGAGAAAGCAAATGAGGCACAGAGAGATCAAGCAACTTGTTCGAGGTCACATAGCTCTAAGGCTGTGGGCTCCAGGGGCCCTGGGGAGTTCTGTTCCCAACCTTAGTGCTTCACCGAAGCACTGTTTCCCAGTCCCCGTGTTGACTTTGCTTGTGGCTTCAAGACCCAGAAGGGGCAACTGAAATGTGTTCAGCAGTGAGCACTTAAACCCATGCCCCTTGCCCACCTGATATAGAACATACACTCATGCCCTCCTCTCATGACACACATACACATACACACAACATCCACCCATGTACACACACACTGGCAACTCAAGCTGGGGCTGTGATAAGGGGATGGTGAGCCTTGACTGTGCTGGCTGCCCCTGCTTTGTTCAAGAAGCCAAGAGCTAGGTGAAAGCATCGACTGGCTGGGCAAAGAGGAAACTGCTCTCCTGGGGGAGGCAGAGGGGACCAGCTGTGCCACACCCCAGGAGCCTGCTGAGACCCAAAGAGGCTGCAAAAGAGGAGAGGAAGGAGAGAGGATGAGAGAGAGAGAGCTGCCCTTGGTCCTCTCCAGGGGACGCAGCGAGGTCACAGCCCTGGCAGGCGGCATCTGGGCGACTGCAGGAGGTAAGTAATGGGCCATAAATAATGCATCGGGTGAGGCAGGGGGCAGCTGGTAGGAGAGACTCTGGCTTTGGAGCCAAGAGACCCAGGAAGGAATCCCACCCTGGCTTTGAATTAAGGAAGGCCATGACCTCCCTCTCATGGGCTCTGTTTCCCCAAATGTAAGCCAGGGGCACTCATCATATGCCTGGCCACTGGGAGAAGGACAAGAGACAACAGGATGAGGATGGCTGAGAACAGAAAGGTAGGGTCCAAATGTTAGGTGTATTATTGCTCTCAGAATCATCCTTCCCTCCAGAGATGGTAGAGCCCAGTGGGGAGGAACAGACCCTGGAGCCCCCTGCCTTCATTCAGTCCCAATTTCTGGCCCTGACTTGACCCTTCTAGGCTTCAGTTTCCTGATTGGTAAAATGGGGATAATGATGGTACCCATCACATGGAGTCGCTATGAGGGCTGAGTGGGTGAAGGATGCTCAGCATAGCAGAGAAGGACACAAGAGCTGGCTGTTTTGTCCCCTGGTGAATTGGCATCATCCTGGGACTTACACAGTGGGGCTTGTTATGGATGGAATGGTGGTGTCCCCCAAATTCATATATTGAAGTTCAAGGCCTCCAGCCAATGCAGTGGTGTTAAGAGTTGGGGGCCTCTGGGAGGGGGCAAAGTTATGAGGGTGGAGTGTTCATAAATGGGATTAGCGTACTTATGAAAGGATCCCATAAGGCTCTCTCTGCTCCACCCCCATCTCCCCACATAAGGACACAGAAAACAGCTATCTGCTTCCCAGAAGAGGGTACTCGCCAGGACCTGACCATCCTGGCATTCTGATTTCAGACTTCCAGCCTCTAGATCTGTTTATTAAGCCACCTAGTTATGGTATTGTGTTATAGCAGCCTGAGCTGGTGAAGAGTTGGTGAAGTCAGGACCTGCCTGCAGAGGTAAAGATCCAGTGCATGGCATCCGTTCTGCTTATGGAAGCAGCAGGTGGGCACCCAGAGATGACACCCTCAGTCCTCAGGCCATGGACAGTTGTCCAGGATGCTGACTTTACCGGTAAGCAGCACTGCTCACTCACACCCTGGGGCTCCCTTCCCCTAGAAAACCCCTCATGTCATTCTCTGTGACCCCTCCTCTGCTCAGCCTGCCGAGCCAATGGCTTGGCCTCAGGATCAAACTGTAACCCAAACTCTTATTGTTGTTCAGTTGCTAAGTCGTGTCTGACTCTGCAACCACATGGACTACAGCACACCAGGCTTTCCTGTCCTTCACCATCTCCTAGAGCTTGCTCAACTTATATACTTTGTGATGGCATCCAACCATGTCATCCTCTGCCACCACCTTCTCCTCCTGCCCTCGATCTTTCCCAGCATCAGGATCTTTTCCAATAGGCCTCTGATGCAGTATATCCATAATATACAAAAATGCTTTTTTCTTGTCTATCTTTCCTGATAGTGAAGTACATACAGTTATAATCCAATTCAGCTCAAGTCACTTAATAAGTGACCACTAAGTGTGATCCTTGGTGTCAGGCACTGGGCACCATACTGGTTTTTATTGCTGGTGTGAAAAATTACCACATTAGTGGCTTAAAAATCACACCAATTTTCTTATGTTTGGAGGCCTGAAGTCTGGAATGGGTCTCCCTGGGCTAAAAGCAAGATGTTGGCAGGGCAGATTCCTACTGGAGGCTCTAGAGGAGAATCCATTTCCTTGCCTTTTCCAGCTTCTGGAGACCATCTGCTTTCCTTGGCACGTGGCCCTTTCCTGCATCTTCAAAGCTGGCAATGCGGTCAGGCCAAGTCCTCATGCTGCCATATCTCTGGTTCCCTCCTGCCTCCCTCTCCCACTTTTAAGGTCCCATGTGATTATATTGAGTCCCCCCAGATAATCCAGGATAATCTCTCTACTATCAAGGCAGCAGATTAGCAACTTCATTTCATCTGCAACCTTCATTCCCCTCCGCCAAGTCATGTAACGTATTCACGGGCTCCAGGGAGGAGGACACGGATGTATTTGAGGGAAGGCATTTTTCTGCTAACCACAGATCACCCATGGTGTGCCAAGCACTGCGTCAGTACTTTGCATTCACTCACTCACTCATGTGTTCAACAAATACTGCTGGAGACTCCCACCTACTGAGCCCATCCTAAGTAGCCCAGTGCTGGGTGCTGAGGCTCAACCACCATCAAGACACAACCCCTGCCCTTGGGAAGCTCATAGTCCAGGGCAGAGATGGGCTGGCACACAGACATCCATTATACAGTGAAACCAATGACTTCACTTCTCTGAACCTGTTTTTTCGTTTGTAAAACAGAAAAACAAGAGATGTATCTATCTCTTGAAATGTTGGGAGAATCAAATGAGATATTATATGTAGGTAATGCCTTTAGCACTATACCTGGCACATAGTAAGGGCTTCCTAAATGGTAGATGATGATTAGTGGTATTATTATTGAGAATGTGATATGATGGGAGCACAGAGGAAGGGAATCAGGTGAAGTCTAAATTGACATCCCCCAGGGACGAGCAGGATTAGCCCAGGGAATTATAGGAAGTGGAAGGAAGGGGTCCTTGGGCAGACAGAATGCATGTGCAAAGGCCCTGGGGTGAGCAGGCCTCTCCATCTTCATGATACCCCAAGAGCCCATCAGATCTCTTCCTGCTATGTTCATGAGCTGTGTTCCTCCTCCCAAAGTCCAGAAACCTTAGGGACCCCTGGCTTACAAACGCCCAGCTCCAAGGCAGCGGAATGTGTCATTGCACCCACTGTTCTCATCACAGGGATCCCACCCGCCACCATACATTGTGCCTGGAACCACAACATTCATTGTCCTGAGAGCCCCTAGTCAGTGGGTCCCAACTGGGCTCTGGGCTGAGGGCTCTTCAGTCAGCAGCTCATGGCTCCTTACTGCTGTTGTTAGACCTGTTTGAGAAAGGAGGAAACTCTGCAGGTTTGTGATTTTACCTGAGGCCACTAGGGAGTGAGTGAAACCCAAGGCTGTCTGACTCCCCATCGTGAGGCCTGCTCAGGCCAACAGCCTAGGCTTTGATGGCTCAGCTCCATGCATGGAGGCTGGACCTTGAGGAGATGGGATGAAGTGGGACCTTAGAAGAAGATCTGGTCTACCCTAGAGTTGACCTAGGAGTACCTGGAGTCTGAGCTAAGAGCCAGGGCAGGGACTATTAGAAAGAACGGGCTCCTCTCCCAGGATAAGCTGCAACGCCAGCAAGGCTCCAGATAAGAAAGGACAAACTGGGCTTGGACACTTCAGGGAGGGTCCCAGACTGAGCCCTCCCACCCTCAGCAGAGCCTGGTCTTTTCCAGGACATCTGCTTGAGCTCACCCGGGAGCCAGAGGGAGCTTCCCAGTCCATCTGTTCCTTGACTGGGGACAAAACTGTGTGGACAAACAAGAATAGCGTGTATATCAGATTCCTGATGTGTACTCGTGGCTCCTGGCCCTTCTCTCACCTTCAAAACTAACCATGTGGATTCCACCTATCTTCTCTTGGGGAGCGCTAGCCCCTATCACGCCAGAATGTCCGGACTACCTTCTTGCAGTTAAGCTTCTTTCCTTGTATGAAATCACAGTGAAAACAGATGACAGTTTGCATATGTAAGTGGCAAAATAAGTGATTGTCATCATTGCCATAAGGGGTTAACTCAGCAGGCTTGAGTGCTCAAATCCTATTCTTTCCCCCAAAAGGACTGGCCCTTGGTGATCTCGATGCCTGACAGGAGTGTTCCTGTGTGTCTAAGGCCTTGGGCCACACTGCAGGGTCTATCAGACAGTGAATGCCCACAGTGTGACCTCTGGGGAAAGCCTGTGTGGCCCTGGGCCACACTCTGTCAGTTTCACTTCTGAGGCCCTGGAGACCGAGCAGCTTAGGTCAGTCACTTGGTGCTGTGTGCCGATGTGACCGACTTCCAATTAAAACCCTGCACCCCGGGCTCAGGTGTGCCCCTCTGGTTGATACGCCACTTGTGATGTGACATACCAGTGCTGGAAGCATTGACCGTGCCTGTGTGTGACTCCTCTGAGTGCTGGAAGCATTGACCGTGCCTGTGTGTGACTCCTCTGAGAAAGACACCTGGAAGCTTGCCCCTGGAGTCTCCCAGACTCTGCTCACGTACCTCTCTCTCTTTAGGGATTTGACCCGAGTCCTTTCACTGCAGTAAATGGAAACCATGAGGGAAGTGACGCTTCTGAGTTCCGTGAGTCCTTCTAGTAAATCAAGCTCGAGGGTGGTCTTGGGAACCCTCCACACAGTATCCTGTGTCAGTTCCTCAGTTTTTATTTTCTGGAAACTTGGTTAGAACCTCTGACTCCACCCAACCCTGTTATCATGGTGCCGGGATGCTGTGGGGACACTGTGGCCCCCAGGAGGGCAGAGTGCCCGGGGCCGCTCAGCCTGGGGGCCAGCCCAGGCGTGGGGCGTGGCACCCCAGCTCAGCCTACGGCTTTCGCTCAGGTCTTGGGTGGGGTTGGGACAATCACCCTGTAGGAAGTGGGTCATTCTCTCCAGAACCTCAGGACAGAGGCTTCTCCAGACTTGTGTGTCCTCTTTGGAAGAATGGCTTAGCTGTCCTCCAAAAAGCAAGTTTTACCTTTCTGTCTGCTTGCTGCAAACTGCTGTTTACCCAGGAGTTCCCTGGGGTCTGTAGGGGAAGCTCCTCCCTGCCCTCTTGGTTCTCCCTTCCCACTGCAAGCAGGGTGGATCAGGCCCCTGAAGCTCATGATCGAGGCCAGCAGCAGAGTTAGATCCAGGAAAGCTTGGAGAGCCACCCACCAGGAGAGCTGTCTTTCCCCGGGACGTTTCCCACCCTTCAGGGGAAACTGAAGCAGGGAACTCTTATTTCTGGTCCTTGTGACAAAGTGTAGACTTAAAAACATTAGTTCCTGAAACTAGGGCCAAATAGATCCCTCCAGGACTACCTGAACTTTGTTTGTTTTTTTAAAGTTTTATTGGAATTAATGATAGATTTACAGGAAGTTGCAAAAAAAAAAAAAAACCCTTAGCTCAGTTTCCCCCATTGGTAACACCTTACGAGTACAAGATAAAAAAAAATTAGGTTTTAAAATGAAATTAGCACAATTGGGAAGGTGGGATAATCCCTCTTTCCCCTGAGGATCCCCGAATGAACCTGCATAGGTACAAAGCCAATCAGGCACCACAATACAGGTCTCCTGTCACTGATAGATGGGCTGACCTTGGCAGAGGGCAGAGAGGGCAGAGGTCAAGTAGCCAGGCAAAAGGAGGCTGCAGGGTGGCCTCAGGAGGTCATCCAAGAGATGTGAGCCAAGTAGCATCTTGGCATACATTACTAGCAACAATGTTTCTAACTGAAAAATTGGAAACATTCCTACATGCCCAACACTGGAACTAGCTCAGAAAATAATGCAGCACCCACACAATAATGGGCTTCCCTTGTGGCTCAGGGGGTAAAGAATCCACCTGCAATGAGGGAGACCTGGGTTTAATCCCTGGGTTGGGAAGATCCCCTGGAGAAAAGAAAGGCTACCCACTCCAGTATTCTGGCCTGGAGAATTCCATGGACTGTATAGTCCATGGGGTCACAAAGAGTCAGACATGACTGAGCGACTTTCACTTCACTTCACACAATAAAGACAGTGTAGCTCTTCTAATTGCATTGCAGAAGAGTAATTCGATCAGGGTCAATGTTCATGATCTACTGGCAAGTGAAAAAAGATAGAGTGGCAAAAATATATGCAGTATGATTCCTTGGGGAAAAAACACAAAGTGCTGAAGAATGTACCCCTCCCCACTGTTAACATGTGAACGCTGGTTATCTTTAGGCAATGGAATAATGAGTGGTTTTAATTTTTTCCTCTGCAGTGAGTGTTCTGCATTGAGCATAGATGACTTTTGGAATTTTAACGATATATTATCAGATCACCCCTTTGCTGGACTCGGCATATACTGGGGCTGCATATGTCTGGTAAAGCTCCCAGGGGAGATGGAGAGCACGCTCAAAGGGAACTGGTGGGTATTCTGCTGTCCTCTGGGATGGGGGAGGACAGAGTAGGGTGTCTGGAGTTTCCTGGAGAGCAAAAGGTGGACCCTGCGGGGGGTGGGGGTGGTCTTCCCATGTTATGGGGAAAAGGAGGTGGCGACATAGCCAGTGAGTAGTCCAGGGTGGCCCAGGAGCAGGGAGCAGATAATCTGGTGGCTGGTGAAATTCCAGAGTGCCTGAGATCAGGCACTTGCTGCTGCCCACTTGCTCATTTCAGCTTCCTTATCATCTGCTCATGCATACCTGGCCTTTTCCACGTCAATCCAGGAGCTCCTGATAGAGGGCAAGGATGCAGCACACTCAGCCCTGTGCCTCCCTGAGCTTACCACGGGGCCCGGCTGACCCAGTGTTGGATGGATGGATGGATTCAGGGATCATCTCTCCCAATCACCCCCTCTTCTATCTCCATCCTCTGACCTTCTGCCTCTCTGCAGACTCAGATGTCTCTTCCTCCATGAAGCCCTTGCTGCCTCCACTGTACTGCACAGGAACCTCAGCTGCACATGTCAGCAGAGTCTGCTCAGAACCCAGATTATGGGACTCTGAGTGGCTCCCTGCATTGGTGCACAAACCTGAAAGGCAAGGTCAGGGCCTGGTCTGCTCTGGTTTCTCCAGTGCCCTCAGCACAGATCTTGGCACCAAAGAGGCACTCAGCCAAGCCTGTAAAAGAGGAGAAAGGATCCTCTCTTCTCTCCCTAAGGCCATCTGACTCATGATGAGTGAGTAGGGAGGGTTAGTTGTGTGTGTGTGTGTGGGGGGGTACCATTTCTGCTCACCCTCCCCTTGCTAAGAGGGCTTCCATGGCCCCAGGCTCCTCTGCGCCCCTGATCCCACCTGCTGGTTCTTTTCACTTGCTCCCAGTCATGGTCACGAGGGGACTGGAGAGGGATGGTGACTCAGCCCAATTCATCACCACAATGGAAAAACACAGTCACCTGTCCTCCTGGCAGCGGGACCAGAGCTGCCTCTGCATCTGGAAGGGCAGCAAGCCATACTGTCCTCAAGGTCCTTGTGTCTTTCACCTGCTGAAAATCAAAGACTGGAGGATGTAGGAGCATCCTTGCCTGACACTATAGATTGGCAGCGTGATATGACTTTCAACGACCTAGGATACTATGTTCCCTCCATGCCAGGCTCGGAGCTGAGTGCCCATGTGCATCATCTCACAGCAGTTTCATAACGAGTCCATCATTATCTGAAGTGGGCACTGGTCACTTTTTTGACCACCAGCATCTGACATGCCCTTCCTATGATGCAGGGTCCACCTCCCACCAGAAGAACTGAAAATACCTTTTCCCAGCCTCCCTTGCAGCTTTGACAGAGTACGTGGTCCAGGCACCTCCAATCAGATATCCCATTCTTGTCTGTGAATTAGAATCTGGTAACATAAGAAAGCCAAAACCATATGAACAATTCATCCTGGTGACAAGCGGCATAGCACTTCTTGCTCCAGAGGCAGCCATGGTCTGATGTTAGTATCCCGCATCCCTGCCCAGGGGCGGTGCTGCGGTAGCATCTGTGGGGGGATGGCACCGATGCTTCGGGATTGGGCCTGCATCCTGAGATCCCCAGGGCCGCCCTCCATCCTTCTAACATAGCTCTATTTTGCTTACATCAGACAGAGTAGGTTTCTAGTTCCTGCAGCCACCCAGACTGATATCTTTGCTTGAGTTTCCAAATTGGGAAATGAAGGCCCAGAGAGATCTTCAGATATGCTGGATCTTGTCTGCAGCTGAGGTGCAGGCAGTCTCTTTCCTGGTCTACAAATGGGAAAAAGGTAAGTCCAGAGAGGGCAGCAACTTTTGCAGCCATTTTCTTGTAATGAGGAGTGAGGCTTGAGGGACATGTCTTAGAGGCCCCCTGTCCCAGCCAACACCCTGGCCATCTGCCATGCCCTGCTTTCCTCTGTTAAAAACCCTGCCAGTGGTTAAGAATCTGCCTTGCAATGCAGGGGATACTGGTTCCATCCTTGGTCTGGGATGATCCCACAGGCTGCAGAGCATCTAAGCCCAGGTGCCGCAACTACTGAGCCCATGCTCCAGAGCCTGTGCTTTGCAACCGGAGAAGCTACCACAGCAAGAAGCCCGCACACTACAACTAGAGAGCAACCCCCACTCGCCAACACTAGAGAAAACCCGCGCGCAGCAACAAAGACCCAGCACAGCCAGTAGGTAAAGAAAAATTTAAATATATCTCTGTCTAAAACTGTGCCACCCAACCTGCCTCCAAACACCATGCTTCCATCACAAGGATGAAGAAGAGCCCTGGAGAAAAGGAACGGAGACCTTGTCCATCTACTGACTCAGCTGGAACTCCTCTGCCCAGTGTGATTGACTCTTCCAGAAGGGCTCAGAGCCCCCCTCCCTGCCTATACCTGAAGCAACTTTCCTTGATGCAATAGGCCCTGGCAAAGGCAGTGTTCATACAATCACATTGCTTCCGGCGAGGGCGGCGAGGGCAGTGTTCATACAATCACACTGCTTCATCGTCTGTTGAATCGCTACATTTTCTTAGGACTTCATATCCTCAACCTGACCCCTTGAATGCCCACTTGGGGTTCATGGATTCTGAGCCAGGTGGGTTGTCCATGTTATTTCAAGTCCCTGGCAGACAGCATTCTGCACAGAGAGTTGAGTCACAGCGTCAGGCAGTCTTTTACATCCTCCTGGGGCCTGTCTCCCTCCAGGGAATTTAGAACAGGCTAGGCCTCGTGAATTATGTTACTAGAACATCAGCAGTCAGTTTTGTTCAGTGACTAGCTCTGAAATTATTGGAAAGGGTAGAATTCAGAAAAGCCTGAAAGAATCTCTAATACAATAATTACAGTTTTATCATCAGTAATCATAGGGACTATTTACTGAGCATTTCAACTGTGTGTCTGGCACTATCCTAAAGCATTCTATGCCATCAGTGAATGCTTAGGCACCCTCTGAGGTCAGCATCATCCCAGTTTCACAGAGTATGACATGAAGCCTCGGAGAGGATAAGTCATACAACCAGGAAATTGTAGAACCAGCCTGTGCTCTTAAGGACCAGCTCCAGACTTGTATCTAGAGAGCTGGCTTCCTGGGTATTTTGATATAGAGGTTTACTGTCACCACCTCGCCCCAGCATCCCCTTTGCAAAGGAGGAAACTGAGAGGCAAGGATTTCCCCAAGGTGAGCCCCAGAGTTGTAAGGAGAACCCAAGTTTGCAGTCTATATACTGCACCCCAAGCAGGAATATGCATCCCATCTGGGGCCACCAAGTCTTACCAGCTTCCTAAACATTGATGAGTGGGTTAACTCAAGATCATAGTAGCTTTCTCTGAAGCTTGGAGTTGAGGGAAAGCTGGGACTACAAACTAGTCCAGATAAAGATCCAGTGAAGCCGGGAGAGACCTTGAAGAATCACATTGACCTCTCAGCCTGAAACATCCCAGACTGCCCAGATGACCTGGTCCCACACAGTCACTGTGCCCCAGAAAGGCTGGAATCAGGAGGGGCAGAGCCCCACCCAAAGTCAGTGGCAGAACCCAGGTAGAACCCTCTAGGAGCCCTTCACTTGAACTGCCTCCCCCAAGTAAAGCTTCTCAGGTATCCCATTCCCATTCTCCCTACAGTAGGACTCCATCCGGGGACGCTGGCGCTCCCTCTCTTGGCGTAACAGGTGAGAGCAAGGTCCCTGGGCCTGACCAGAGGGACCGTGAGGACCGAAGGGGTCCCCAGGTTCCTACTGGCTCAGATGATGGAGGGTGAAAGGCGGAGAGCAGGGACTTGGACACATTCTGTTAGGGGGGTGGGGAAGAAGCTCTGGGGGTAGGGAGGGGGAACCTGAGCGCCGCAAACACCTGTGCCTGGAGTTACTCCCGCTTGTTTCCCCAAGGAAACCCTCAGGCTCTGCAAACAGGCGACGAGGACCCAAAGCCCCGCTGAGCACCTGGTTCTTCCAGACCCCCCAGGACTGTCCCCCAGCGGTTCCCAGCCAGCGACAGGGGCGGCGGAGCGCGGTGCTGTCTCCTCCGGCTCCCGGGGAATCTAGACAAAGACTGGGGCAGAGACCGCTCCCTCCCTCGGGAGCTCGACGTGGTGCGGCGACCAGGGGACGGGCGGGGCGGGCGGGGCTTGCCACCACTCCTGGCGCACTCGGAGCAGCGGGGACC